>PVJO010033069.1:0-12491 GCA_004026905.1 Hystrix cristata | reverse complement strand
GTAAAGTGTAGCTACACTTGTTGCAAATAGGGAGGGGTGGGTGAATGGAAGGGAGGGGAGGGGAAGGGGGGAAGAGGGGGGAAAACCAAGATGTATCATGTACAGGTACAAAATAACCATGTTGATTATGATCATTATGTATACAATGTACCAATACATGTTCTTGGTAAAAAATAATAAAAAAAATTAAAAAAAAAAAAGAATTTTTCTGTGTTCACTGGTCTCTCAGCATACATGTCTCTAAGCACATGGAAACTGGTGTTATGGGGAAGGTGGAGAGGAGGGAAGAATGAAATCATTGCACCTGGAAGCAATAACGTAATCTCCTCTGTGATGGTTAATCTTGTTATTGACTTGACTAGACACCTAGAAAATCGCTAAAGCACAAGTCTGGCTGTGCCTGTGAAGGTGTTTCCAGAGATGATTGGCAAGTGTGTCAGCAAATGGAATGAGAAAGATCACCCTGAATGTGGGAGGCACTAATAGGCCAGGGACCCAGCTAGAACAAGAAGTTGAAGAAGGGGGACACTCACATGGGCACATGCACAGCTCTTTTGGGGTCTTTGAGTTTTTTACTGCTGCCATCATCTGTGGACATCAGTCTCCGAATTCTTCAGATTACGATGCAGACGTGTGCCAGTGACTCTCCAGGGGGCTCCCTGGCCTTCAGCTTTGATACTGGGGCTGCATCGTCGGTCCTTCTTGTTCAGAGGCTTCCAGCTCCTTAGACTAGTCAGTCACTAGTTCCCTCAGCTACGCAGTTTGCGGAAAGCCACTATGAGACTACTCAGCCTCTTTTAACGTAAGAAGATGTAATAAATCCCCTCTGTGATTATTGTATACATTCTATTGGTTTTATTCCTCTGAAGAACTCTGTTTCATACACTATCCAACCATCCTTTAAAACTCTTCAAATCTTACCTTCAAATCATAGCCTAACCCATTCTGATCATCCCAAAGCACATGCTCTCGACCCCCATGCCAAAGGCCTGCCAGGTTTTGGACATTAGGCAGCTGGGATCCTTCTATCCATGGCTCCAAATGCCTGTGAATGCTGAATCTCATCTACTCTCACAGTGGATGGACCCTTGGCAGTGTGGCCGTAATACTATAAATAACTATAATCTATGGCCATAGTCTAATTTAGAGTTTATTAGTAATAAAGACATTTCAGATAACATTTTTTTTTAAATCATCTAGTTATTTGTACATTTTCAAGACATTGTCTGTTTATTTTTCTTGGTTGTTTAAATTCAATTGTTCCTATTTATCTTGAAATAAGACTAAATATTTTAAAATATAGAATGACTGAGCTGATATGGCCTAAATTCTTTTGCTTTGCCAAGTTCTAAATTTTTGCAAGGATACATTTGCAAATTTATTTTGGAAAGGCCAGTTGCCTTAGAAAATAATTCTCAAGCAAAGTGGACTTATAAAGCATATATTATTTTTAGGCAGTCCAGTCCTTCTTCCTATCCCCTGATGGTCATATGTATTTTTTAAAAACTGAAGAAAAAGTATGCCCAAGATATGTCAAAAATAAAAACTGAAAGCTTCAAGCCTTTAGAGATTGTCTACCTCCTCGTTGGAGTTTTGAAAAGACTTTGGTTTGAGAAAGAAAAATAATTCCATCACTGGTGAAACATTGAATTCATAAAGTGACTTTTTATGAAAATGCCAAAATAAGTTTTCATGTGGCTTTGAGATAAGTAAATAAAATAAATAATAATAGCAATAATTAATAATAGCGCATGTTTCTCAAGCGCTCACTATGTGCCAGACATTTTGCAGTACCTCATTTAGTCCTCACAGAAAGACAATTTTAATCAACTACTCAGAGAGAAGATTTGGAGAGATAGAGTAACTCGTTAAAATTGTACAGCAATGATCAGGGGCGAGCCTGGCCGTGTGCCTCTAACCTAAAACACTGTGCTCTGCTGATTATGCCAAGAGGGCTCATGATGAGGGCTGGAGAATGCAGCCCCAGGCTTCTTTTCCACCTGACCTCACACCATCAAAGGCAAAGGGTCACCAGACTATGGCCACCCTGCTCACATCCATCCACAAGAGGATTAGAACGTGCAGCTATTCAAGTTAATCTTCCTTTATCTACTAGATACACCTGTAATCGCAGTACGACTGTACTCATTATTTCATTTCCAATAGTTAGAATTAGGGCTTCTTTTTGAGACATGAATTGAACATGAAATTCTGTGTCTCAAGGCCAAAAACGATTCACTCCTAACAAGGACTAACACCACTCATCCATATCCAATTTAACCTTCTCTTAATTTGGTCTATGCAGAATCACGGAGTTTGGAGTTTTGAAAAAAAAAAGTTATTAGATTCATACTGTGGGTTCCTACAGAAACTATCCAGCTAAAGTTTGCTATTCCCTTTAGAAGGCATTTTTATACAAGATTTAAACTGGGTTATGTTTACCATGGTGTATCTAAATAACCAATGTTGTTCTTAAAGTACACACAAATTTACCACCTGCAAGTAATTTTACTCCACATGTATAACACAGCCAATAGTTGTATATTTCTACCCCAGACAAAGAAAGATGTCACCCACTCGGCAGGCTGTATCCATGTCACAGTGTGTTCCAAGTTTGGGTTTCTTTGGCTTCTGGCAGGAGACACACTCAGGTAAAAATCTCTTCTCTCAGTTCAATCTTGTAAGCAAGTGGGAGAATTATCAGCTTCACCACTAAACACCAGTTCTATGGTTTAGGCTCGCAGACACCACCTGCTCCCTAAATACAAGTTTGTTGAAATGATGGAAGCCACCGATGAATACCAAAATCTATTGTTTCCAAAATATCTTTGGAATGTAAAGAGTTTTTAGTTTCATAATAATCAAGTAGACTCTTGGACTCAATACCATGTTTTAAGAAATACTTAACTCGTGATAACAGGTATCATAGACCCACAACATAGTCACACACACTGATTTGTTTGCCTTTGATGTACCTATTTTAAAAGCCTTTTAATCATTAGGAGCTCTACTGAGCAGAAATGTGAGTTTCTGTTCATGAACAATTCTCTCTGGCTCTCCATTTGGCAAAGCCCATAGAGCCCACTCAGTTTAGGAGGAGATGAACTTATTTTGCCAAACAGATCTTATTTCTGGGACTGGACTCCTTCTTTCATGCCCCTGGGATCACTTTCAGGGCTTCTGGGCTCTTCTGCTCGGTACACACAATGGAGAAGATGGGGAAAGAACTGCACGCATTCTAGCCAAGATCACAGACAGACACATACTTCCACATGCCCCAGGGACTCAGTCCAGCACATACAGAACCACGAGTCTAGAAGTGGCCTCGGACTGAAGTCGCTTCTTGCCCTTTACAGATGACAAAACAGAGATTATAAGAACAGACACCTAGGCTGGGGATTTAACCCAGTGGTTAGAGTGCTTGCCTTGCAAGCACAAGGCCCTGAGTTCGATTTCCAGCATGAAAAGAGTCCAAACTCCCTGGTTTCTTTTCCAGCACACTGTCATTTTGAACAGCAGCAAACAAACCAAGGTCCCTGTAGCTCCTCAGAATTCCCCAGTGGAGTAATAGAAGCACTATGATTAACTCCCACTTCTGAAAAACCAGAGAAACCCTACATCGACCATCAATTAAAGCACACAGTGGAGTTAGTAAATGCAATGAAGTATTCTTCCACTTCTTGGAATATTAGAGGTAGATAACTAAAAGGGCTCTTCGTCGAACAATTAAAAAAAAAAAAAAAAACAAAGTTGAAAGCGCTTGCCAACAAGATTGCAGGCTGCTCTGAGAACCTCTGGAAGAACATGTGCTTCCACGCACGTAATGGACGTGGCCACACTGACGGACGCATGTGTATGCGCCCACTCCGTGGTGGCAGAACCATCCAACCTGCAGGTCTGTGTGGCTGTAGCCCCTCCCCCTAAGAGATTGTACTGAAAGCATTGGCTTTCAATTTTCCATTAAGTGACTTTAACAGAAATGAAAGGTGGTGGAGGAAGTAAGAAAAAGGAAAGACTAAGGAAGAAAAAAATGAAGGCCTGTGAACTGTCCAGGCGCTCACTTGCCCCTCTCCAGTTTTCTGACACCAGATGCCCTATTCACCCAACTTCATAAGACACCGAGATTCAGTTGCAAAGTAAGGAGATTTGGTACAGGGCTAAGGCTAGCGGTTTCTCCGCCTTGCAAATGAGGAAGAAAAAGAAAACAGTTAGTTGTTCGTTTTGCAAAATAAGATCTAGGCAAACAGGGGAGTCCCAAGCCTCTCCTAGTCAGCCAGGCCTACCTAATCAGTGTGCCGATTCCAGAAGGCAGAAGAATTGAGAAATTCAGTATATGATCTGGATGTGTGCTGATTGTTCTTTATCGACAGTTGCGACAAATGGGATCTCTTCAAATCAACACATGCTCTGACTTGGGGACTGCTTGCCATGGGAGGGACCTTAGTGAGGACTCTCGTGCTGCTGCCTGGGGAGGCCCCACTCAGCCGGTGTGGCGCTCCCGTCCGGAGCCAAAGGAAAGCAGTATGTGCACCACATCGGTAATTTAGGGGGTTGTTTATTGCCGTCAAATTCCAGCTGAGACGTTTGGGTCCTATAGATCCGTGCCTGGAAAAATAATATACCTACCTCAATGTTTCTTTTATTTTTCTAGGATGTATTTGTGAGTTGGGAAAAAAATCCACAACTTATTGCAGGAAATTGAAAATAAAATAACCAATTTATCTAACTTGACTGGAAGAACTTAATTCTTCCAAGTACCTTCTTCGCTGCCACAGAGCCCCTTTTCGGAAAAAGAAAACTATTCAAAGCCTCAGTGTAAGACAGCGAGAAGCTGCTAGGGAGGCTTGTGGAGCTGTGGTGAGTGGAAAGAGAATGTGTCCACACCCAACCTCTCATAGCATTCAGGAGCTCAGATGATTATCTTTCACAAGCTACTGAAAGTCACCAATACCTGTCAAAATGAAAATATCCTTTCAAGGATACCCATTTACATTCTTATCAAGCTTTTACCTATGGAGAATAAAGGTAGAGAGAGAGAAGCTTGTGAATATTACATAAATAATCAGTCCTTGAGTTGGGTGAGGTGCTTCCATGGAGATAAGGTAAGGAGAGAATCTCGGGGACCCCATTTCCCTGAGAGTGGGCCCCGCGCCCTGTTCAGCTGGCTGAAGGATGTGGGTATAGTTCCATGGTGGAGCGTTTGCCTTTCATTTACCAGAATCTGTTTCCATCCTTAGAAATGACCCCTCAAAGAATAAATTAATGGTATGGGTTGAGCCCCCAATACTACAACAAACTCGAGGGATACATTGCTGAAGCCCAGAAAACACGATCTAGCTGACACTGCACCACTATCTTCTATCTAAACTCGGGAACTCGTGGAACCATGAAACAAGGAGCTAACTGCCCTGCTGTGTATCAGATCCTCAAATGCTGGGCTTTTCTCACCGACCCAGAGTAGACTGTAGCCCTCAGAGGTTGTTTGCAGCAGTCTAGGAAGCTCTTTTGTTCGATTTTCACAGTGTATAATATAATTACAACATAGTATAATACATGTCCATAAAATGAATATATAACCCACATTTTTTAAATCTAGAGTTTTCATATCTAAAAATTATAGATTGTCTACCAAGTCAGGGTTCTCCTTTTTACTCAGAAACTCAAGACAGGCATGCCTGCTGTTCAGATGTTCAAATGTGCTCCAGTTAGCCTCACCAAGACAGTTGCACTAGTGGTTTTTGTGAAGATTAAATGTCGTATTGTAAGTAATTTTAAAATGTTCCTGGTACATAATAGATGTGCACTAAAATGACAGCTGCTGTTACTTATTTATTTGCCTAGCCAGAGTCCTATAAAGAACCTCTTGAGAATTCATATAGCTCATCTGGGAAACATCATATATGATCTGAGTATGTTTAACTGAATGAGTTTTCAATCTGGGACTATAGAACAGACATGAACTTTAAAAGGAGAAAAGTGTGTTGCTGCTAGAGGTAAGCCTAAGAGCAGTGCCTAGTGCTGGACCTGGTTCAAGAATTTAGCCCTTGCTGGGCTGGAATAAAAATGCTAAACAAGGCACTGGGACATCCGGGACATGGTGCAAGGGAAGACGCAAAAGTGTGACCATATTGTAAGTGTCCAATTAGCTAGAAAGGTGTGGTAGTGCCCATGACCAGTCTATATGATGAAAGCCAAAAACATACCCAACCCACCCAGGAAGTCACTACGAAGTAATGCAGACCATTGCTCTGGAAGAAACAGTGAAACTGTGCAACAAAGGGGCTGTCCCCCTGCCTCCATGTTGTCAGCCAACTCCAATGCTCTTGAGATACAGACAAGGAGGAAATGAGGATAAACAAGAATAAATCTAAACACATAATTATAAAAATCCTTTGCATGTTGTTTTCTAAAACTCTTTGAGTCAAGCAACAAGATGAGCATAACTTGCAAGTTAAATTTAGATGAATACTCAGTCTGGTATGGATATTGTTTTTATATATTTAAATACATTCCGTATGTGTGTGTGTGTAATATATATATTTATGTAAACTTGTCGAACATTATATCACAAAACTAGCCAGGTATACTCATCTTGTGGGGCCCCCCCGAAAAAAGATTCAGTAGTGATCCTGCCTGATTAAAAAACAAAAGTGAAAGTGAATTTTTCTTGTATTTTCCCAAACGGTGGATTCTCTTAAAAAATCCTACGGCAGGGCCCCAAGGGGAGGACAGAGGCTGAGATCTGGTTACAGGAGTAGGTGGTGTGATCCTGTTGATACAAGGACAAGCAAGTAGGAAAGAGTTACACTTAGGAAATTGGGACGTAAGGCCCAGTTGGATGGAAGATGGGCTCCCTTCCCAGCTCCCTTTCCCTCCTCCTCAGGGTCTATGACTCCATCGCTTTCCCACCACCCAGGGGCTTAATCTGTTGCGATTCCTTTCCTTCCTGCCCTAAAGCACTTGTATCGGACCACAGCCTTTTACAGATTACTTGAGAACCCGCATGCCCCCAGCCGAATGAAGTCTCTATGCGGCCAAACCCACGGGAGGGGAGACAACAGGATGGAGGAATCCGCCCGCCAGTCTGGGCTGTCTTGGCAGAGGCATCCACCCACAGGTTACAGTCATACAGGGCTAGAGAAGAAAATAAAAACACACTACCACACTACCAAAACACACTACCAAACGCTCTACAAATAATTCATTTCTTCCTTCTCCAGTAGATGGTGAGTTGGAATTCTTTTAACGTCCCCAACCCAATGCTGTTGCTGATTATGAATCCAATGAGATATAACTGTGATTGTGCACACGCCATTGACAAGTCCTTGGGTCCCTTTGAAACAGGTCCCAGCCGTCTCAGGCCTGCTGTTGCTTCCACACTTCTGGTGCTGCATCCGCTTCCTTCCACTCTTTGACCTCTAATTGCTGGAATAGCCCTGGCCTTCTCTTCTTTGTGTCCTCACCCTAGTGGTCTTGGTTAAGTACTTAGCTCTAAGCACCACCCATCTGCTCCTGAATCCCAAAGTTCTCTCTCTCTCTCTTGGCTTTACCTTTCCCCTGAACTCCAGATTCATGCAACCTATTGAATGTCTTTACATAGATTTCAGTTCAATATTCTAAACCTAACATGACCAAATCAGAATTCGTGATTCCCATGCACCGTTCCACTCCCAAACCTCCTCTCTTCTTAGTGGGAGACAATACACTCAGTATATTTAGTAAATGACTTTAGTAAAAGACCTAGAGTTGTCCCTGGTTCTCCTCTTTCCTACTCTGCCAAGATTAATTCCTTCAAAAGTCCTTCTGTTCCCAACACCTCTTCTGTCTCACTCTTCTGCTACCATTTCTGTCCACATATCCCATCTCTTACCTTGACTCCTAAAATCACATCCTAACTGTTGCTCTTCACCACATGGTGAATCATCTTTAAATCACATAAATAGGACCATGTCACTTCCGGTTAAAAAAAAAATCTCCTTCAGCTCCTAAAATATTTAACACGAAATCCAAATCTTCATCCTAGTCTTGCATGAACCGAACTCTGCCTACCTCGTTTTATGCTAGTCTCCTCTTGAGAATAACAATACAACTACCATGACTGTTTCTGTGCTCTTTCAAAGTGGCAGCATGTCGGTCTTAGGGTCCCAGAACTGTCTGTTACCTCTGCCTGGAATTCTCTGTCCCTGGCCTTTCCTACCAGCTCGTTTGTATAACTGAGGTTTCATCTCAAATGCCATGTGTTACGAGTTATTTCCCGGGCCACTCAAAATCCCCTCAAAGGGAACACGAGTATCCTGTTCCTTCCTCTTTTGCTTCCTGGTGATGAGGTGAGTAGTGTTTCTCCGCCACACACTTCTCACCATCACCCTCCAGAATGCTCGCCAGAAGCCCAAGAGCAATGGGTTGGACTTCTCATGAGCTGGGACTGCTAAGCCCCTGAGCAAACCTTTCTCCCTGTAAGTTAATTCTCTCAGGTGTTTTGTTCTAGTGACAGAAAGTAAACTAAGTCACCCCCTTATATCACTGTCTGTGTCACCATTCAATGCTTTTTCTTTCTGGTATCTGTTTACTTATATGCCTATTTCATAAAATTTCCCTTAGAAGATGAACTTTTTCTAGATGAACTTGCCCATCTTATTCATTAGGAAATCCTCAGACACCTGGACATCTCTTCTAGAACCAGGGACTCATCGATTTTGCTGATCACCGTGTGCTTAACGTTGAGCAAATTCCTTGATTTTTCCAGATCTTGAACTAGGAGCCTAGAAAGGAGCCTGAATATTGTACCTTTTATGACACTGAAAAAGCAAACTAAGCCTGGCATGGTGGTGCACACCTGTAATCCCAGCACTCTGGGAGGCTGAGGGAGGAAGATCACGAGTGCTACCCCAAGCCTGGAAATTTAGACACTTATTGAGACCTTGCCTCAAAATTAAAAAACAAAAACCTAGAAGTGGGGATATAGCTCAATGCAAAGGCGCTGGGTTCAAACCACAGTTAAGAGAGAGACAGACAGAGGGAAAGAAAGAGGGAGAAAAGCGGGAGGGGGAAGGAAGTAGAGTCAGAAAGGAGAGGAAAGGAAAGGAAAAGAAATGCAAACTCTCTAACTACAAGAAGAAGTGGAGGTAAAGACAAGACTTTGGGGTTGTGGGAAAAGGAAAACAGTGTTCTATATCTTGGGAATAAAGCTTTGGTGTACAGTGACGGGAAAGACATATAAAGGTAAAAGTCTCTGCAGCTTAAGAAATGGTAGAAGCTTGCAGTTGTGTAAGAGGGATTTATTCCTTGGTGTTTGGATGCTTTCTGCATCCCTCACCCCTCCAGGAGCACGGAACCCCTTGCCCAGCCCATCCGTGAAGCAGGCAGCAGTGAATCAGCCCTTGCAGGGTCCATCGACGATCTCGGGGATAGACAGCTAACCCTGCAGGTTCGACAGAAAGAGAACCCTAAACAGCTGTTAATATAGGGTTCTGCCTCACTCTTCTGAATGACTGTAATTTCCGTGTTTATGTATGTGATATTTTATTATGGGAGCACGTGGACAACATATATGTTATGATGTCATTTGGGTCTTTCAAACCGAGGGAAACCAAGAATGAGTCACAAAAGAACTTCAGTTCTTGCCAGCCATAACACCATCGTCATCATCTTCACCACTACGTGTACGTGTGTAGATCTGTGTGTATACTGCACCTTTTATATAATATGTGCATATACTTTTCTTTGTATAAAACCTCTATATACACACACATGTATGTGTGTTCTACTGTGATACAAGTATGTACATGTGGTGATAGATGGAGAATATATAATATAGAAACATGTACATGCACACCCTAGATATTATGTCCCATCCAAACAGCAGTTGATCTGTATTTTAACCACAACAACACACAATTTCTTAGGTATCACGAAAAGCGTATGTGACGTCACTGCAGCTTGAACAGTGTAGAGGGCTCTTTCTATGAAACCCACTATCTACCCTCATCTGTGATCCAGGTATTGCTAATTTAACTGCCATCGTGTAAATATAAGTTAATGAGTAGTTTTCCAACTGCCATTTTATGGATTGCAGAAATGGCATAGTATTTCTTTGGCCCATCAATAATTATTTAATGATATCTTATATAAAGGCTTTTAATTATATGAGAATAGTGATAATAATTATAAAGGCCCATACTCGGCTGATAAGATATATATGGCTCCAGAAAAAAAGATTATGTGTATATATATAATATATATGTGTGCGTATGTGTATGTGTATTAAAAATGAATTATTCCTGCCAGAGAATAGCTCAGTGATATATGTAACAATTAAAACTTACACAGTTTTCAGTTTTTATATTTATTGGGGAAAAATTGCTGGCGTGTGAAAGAAGAAAGATTTTTCTTCCTGCTCTTTCTTTATCTAAAATTTTTACTTATTAACTTATTCTTAGGTGCCAGGTATGGCCTCCTGAATCTAAAAGACAGGTAAAACAAAAAATCAGAGTTGGTTTTCCATGCCGAAATTTAGTTTAAAATTCATATTGTACAATAGCTGTTTCTACTATTAATCTTCTTATATTTGTCGGTATGTAGTTATCAGCATCAAAATTAGACCTATCTGTGGACTAAAGCCTGTTGCCTCTTTTCATGTTGTAACTAAAATTCAAATAAACAGTTTTCTATAATTTTTCATATACATTCACCAATATTAGTAAAATAAAAATGAAATAAAAATCTAGTGTTTATGAATGTGATCACTTTTAAAATAGTGTTCTGATGTATCTCTTGAACTAAAATTACCATAAATAATTCAACGAAGAAGATAACTATTTATAAAATGACTAAAAATTGAGAATTTAGTCTCTTAGGTGAAGCTGGAAACTGGAGACATTTCTGCAATCCCAATAATACAGTCTTAAGTACAATTTCTTTTTTTCTGCAAACCAAAAAGAGAAGCATGAATTTTTACAAGACCATCTACCTTTTTGGTTTAGTGTAAGGAAATAATAATGCAATAAGACTTTGAAATTAAAATATTTCTGTATTGCATTTCGAGATTTAGATTGGAGGTGTGGGGGATGGAGGATTTAAGGCTGGTCAATGAGATTAGTGTTTCAAAAATAAAAAAAAGAGAGAGAGAGACTCCAATTAGAAGTATCCTGGGGTTATTAGCGATAACAGTGCTCATATCCAATTAAGATGAAAACCATTTTACTGGCTTAATGTGCCACCTCTGGCAGTGTGGGTTTATTAGTTTTATCAGACTTGAGAAGTGAAACTTGCAATGATACGTATGCTGGATACTAAAGATGCATTGTAAGACTTGGAGATAATTGGTATAAAATGGGATACCTCAAAAGTTGTTGATTAACAAGCATTGTGGATTTTGGGGTGGGGAAGAAAGTGGTCATTTCAGAAAATATTCGAGAAGACCCCCTGATTTGTACGATGCCATTAGACAAGAAGTTACCAAAACCTTCTTTGCTATCAGATTGCAGTTATATGGCATATTCACATAGGACAAGACAACCTTCGAGATCCCTGATGTATGTTCTTTATAAAATCTCAAATGAACAAAGACGATTGTGTATGATGAGTGTCTGGTTTTGTTTTCCCTTCCAGATTAAAGGATATAATGAGTAATGATTGTTATTAATAATTAATAAGAAAATCTCCTGTCTTATCTCCAAGCTTTCTGAGATAGGCTACATAAGCAGTAAACTTATTTTTGCTTTTAAAAATGTTTTTAAATACCAGTTGAACTTTTCAAGATAAATTTATGTTTATTTGATCAATCTGAGTTCTACAGGTGATTAAAAAACAAATGCATAAATAATAAAGCGCCACACTCAGGCAGCAATAAAATTGCTCTTGCATTTGTTCAGTAGATATCTCATCAACTTATAAAATTCTGGCTCTTACTTCTGAGGTGGCTGTGGAAAGCCTGCACTCTACAAAGGTTCATCATAGACCAAAATATGAAAATGATCGCCTTTCTCTAAGACCTGTATGAAATGGGCTTATCCCTGTGATTACCTCCGTGTGAAGACTAAATAGTGTGTGTCTGTTTGTGTGTTAGATATCTATTACTATACAATAAATTGCCACAAGTTAAGCAGCTTACACAACACACATTTATTATGTCACAGTCCGTGTGTCAGGCAGGCATCGCGACACAAGTCAGCTTCGTCTTCTGCTGTGGGGTCTCTCAGAAGGTTATAATCAAGACGTTGACCAGGCCTGGGATCTTATCTGTAAGTCCAAATGAACAAGCGATCATATTCAGACTTATTTACGTGGCTCTCAGCTGCCAGCATTTGGTTTCTTTTGGGTCTTTGCTTCTACCTGACTGTTGGCTGCAGTTCCTACAAACTTCAGTTCATTTTCACACAGAACTCTCCAACATGGTGCCTTGCCTCACCATAGGCGGCAAGGGAGAGAACTGCAGAAGTAACATCCCATCACCTTTGGTACAGTCTTTCTGGTTAGAAGTGAGTCTCAGG
>PVJO010033068.1:0-12494 GCA_004026905.1 Hystrix cristata | reverse complement strand
GCTCCCCGCGCTGTGCCCTTCATCCAGGGCCGAGGGCCGGGAGGGGCAGAAATTCTAGCCCCGCCGCCCTGCAGCAGGCCAGATGGGGTCAGGGGAGCCGCCCTTGACCTTGCGCTCCCGCCCCTTGCATTGCCGGCGGACCTCTGCTTAACTGTCGCTGAAAGCTCTAAAGCTTTCGCCATCACTGGTCTCCGGCACTGACAGCGGTCGAAGAGGGGCCACTTGAAGGACTGCGCTATCGGGCTGTGCTGTTTCCTTCCTCACCTGCCTGGGACCTGCTCATCCTTCAGCGGCTCCGAATCCCTCTCTAGCAAGCCCTGGGAATATGCCAGTCCAGGCACGGAGCCCTTCCTACTCCTACAGTGCCCTCTATGCATCTCTTGCTTTGATTGTAGAAGTGAGTAATGAGAACTGGGGGTGGCAGTGCACGCCGGTGATCCCAGCACTCTGGGAGGCTGAGGCGAGAGGATCACAGATTTGAGCCCAGTCTGGGTGATTTAATGATTTAGCTAGACCCCGGCCCCCACACACACACCAAAAGAAAAAATACTGGGTATGAGAAGACCCTGGGGGTTCAATTCTCAGTATGCACCCCACCCCGAAAAACGTAGGTAGTGAGGCTGACTACTTCAGAGTCCATATTCCCTTCTTAGAGTGTAAGTGCCTTAAGGACAAAGGCCACGCCCCTTTGCTGTGCCGACCTCAGCTATTTCTTGCAGCCTCCGGTACTGACGGGTTCGATTGCACTTTTGAATTGAACTGAGGAAGTGTGAGCCCAAGAAAAACTGAATATATTTTTATGGGATGGGATAAATATCTGAATAGCATCAATTTTTTTTAGACCTTTTGATACAATCTGCACTACATGTGTCAATTTTTTAACTTCAGGGATTTTTAAGCCATTCACTCATAGCGGGCTACAAAGCTGATGTCTGGCCGCAGGGCTTTCGCAAAGCCAGCTGCTTCCAGCAGGCGAAGTGCTGGCTTCGGAGTCTCACACACGGGGCTCAGTTCCCGACAGGGCGCCCCCTGGGGTGGGAACACTCACCTCCATATGTGCATAGTCCGTGAGCTCCAAATGAGATGTCACAGTGCAGTGCCTGGCCACTGTCACCACACCATTCAGGGTGACAGTTACTATTCTTGTGATATTTTTCTCTGTGTTCCCTGAAAGCAACATATGCTTTATGTCCAGATGATTAGCAGCCAAAAAGTAAAAGAAGGCTCTAAGGGCTGGAAACTGAATGACGTCTTATCCCGTGACAGGTGATTGAGTACTCTTTACTGAATTGTTTAAATCCTCCTTCTGGGTGCAAAGGTCATTATGTCCCATTCCAGTCATGTGTTCTCCATCCTTTGGAAATAGCTTTTCCTGCAGGGGTAGTCTTTGTTTTTTATCTACCCTGTTAGAAACTGTTCACATCTCTGTTAGTACTTAATAAGGCATAAAAATCAGATAAACAGGTAGAGGTTTCCTCCAAGTTATTTTAAAGATATTCATTTGAACTTTAAGTATATGTACGCAGATGTTTTGCTTCTGCTTGGGGGCATAATTATAAGTTAGTCATGGTTTCACGCACACTTAAAAATTATTTTAATTATTTTTTTTTTAGTCTAGCTTCTGCTATGAAGTGGTGTAGAATGAGCGTATCCTTCTGCTTGCGCTCAGTATGGCAAATCTCAGAGGCTCTTCAACACTCTTGGTGCTTTGTGTACAGCCACTTTCCCATATGTAGCTCAAACATAGGTAGGGAGACAGAGCGGTGTGTGCACGTCGTGTCAGTGTGTAATAAAGGAAGGAGTCGACAAAGCCGGCCAGCCCAGTCACGGGTCTCTTAGAACAAATTCCAGTGAGATGTATGAGCAGGCTTCTCAATGCCTGCACTTCTGAGTCTTCAGAGTTTTGCCAGGTGAGGAGTGAGGATTACTTGGTACCTGATGCAGAGTGGCAATCGGCAAAGGTTTGCTACAGGAAGGAGCAGATGTGCTGGGCGTTTTCTGTGGTCCCACTGTAGCTGAGTCAAATCTATGTGACCGTAGTAGAACACAAAAGAGCCGTGTAGGGTACGGGGGTGAGGTGGTGTCTTGAGACCCGCTGCCACCCCTGTGCTTGACTCACACCAGGCAGGAGGGACCAGGGTATCAACCCTGCTAATGGTCAGGACCGGTAAGTTTGGAGAAGAGTAAGGAAGGAGTTAAGAGTTTTGCTTTAAATTCTAGTTCTGCTCTTTGTCAGCAGAATAGCCTTGGGCACGCGGGGCACTTTCCAACTTAGTGGGCTTCGCTTTTCTGAGTGGTAAAATGAAGCAAAGAATGGGTTAATATGTGGCAAACTATTAGGTTCCGGGATCTTGGAGGAGAGCATATGCTTTGGCTCTTACCTGTATTATCTGACCAGTCAGCAGCGCATGGGGTGCCGTGAGATGGGCCGCTCTGGCCTCTGTTCTAACAGGCGGCCCAGACTTTAAGAGCAGGGTTTGCAGCAGCCAGCAGGGCCTGGAAGCCTCCCGGGACTCAGGCTCCAGGCCAGGGAGGAGAGGTCTTGGTCCTCCCACAAGATCCAAGTAGTTACCGTAGAAAACAAAGCAGAAATAAGTCCTGCGAACCAGTACATGCCCTGAGACGGGGAGAGGGGCTTCACGAACATGCACGCCAGAAAAACCCCTAACTCTGTGGGGACAGCAGAGACCACACAAGTATACATTTTCACATTTAGTTACCAAGTCCCAGGCCAGAGGGACAAGGGAGAGCCTGAGATTCAGGATGCTGCTGTTTCCTACCACACGGTGCGTGGAAACTCACACCTGAAGGTTCAGAGGTTGGGATGGTTACAGGGAGCTCCAGTCCTTAGATTAGAGTGTCCCCATGTACAGGAATGTAGTAAAGCCTCTGAGGCGTCCCTCATTCACCCATTTAACCTAGAGTCCTTTCTTCAGGCAACATCTATTAATATCGCAGAAAACACTTTAGAAAACACTGATTGAAGATTTCTGACCTAGATCAGATTTGAACCATTCACTCAGTATGTAAATAGTTGCTGGGTGCTTCTTATGTGCTGAGCACTGTTGCGGGTACTAAGGGCAGAGCAGCATGCAAAGTGGACTAAGCCTCCTGCCTGCCTCCCAGAGCTCACGTTCCAAGGAGAGAAAAGATCAAACAAACACCAGGTCACATTATGGACTCTTCAAATGCTATGAAGACGCATGATAGGAAGAGGAGGTGGGACGTAGAAAGCAATGGCGTGTGTGTGTGTGTGTGTGTGTGTGTGTGTGTGTGTGTGTGTGTGTGGAAGCGCAGCAAAGTTCTGTTTCAGAAGGAGTTTTAGGGAAACCCTTTGACTTTGCTTAGGTGACATCTGATCAGAGACCCAAATGAAGGGAGGGATATTGGCTCACTGCACTAGAACTGAACTCCCCTTCTGTGGAGAACGTCTGCAAACCCAGCCAAACAGGGATTGAGCAATCTGGGCAGCTGGGCTGACGGGACTGATAAACGACTCTGACTCCTGGCCGTTCCCGTTAAATTTACTATGAAGTCTTCAGAGAAAGCCAAAGTAAGCTGGATTCCTGATCTGTTTTTCCCCTTGTGTGCAGTCCACAGCTCACTGACTGTCAAGCACGAATTAGTCATCATCTGGACGTGGGGTGGGGGCAGTGTAGTCCTTGTCTTGGGGGATCAGTGCAGAAGGCAGGTCAGAAGTGTAAGCAAGAGCAGCGGCCCTGAGAAATCTGCTGCAAGATGCGGCGCACAGGGCGCCGAGGCAGCCGAGAGGGAGGGAAGAAGGCTTTCAGGGAGGAGGACGTGGAGATGGCCTCTGGGAAAGCTTCACGAATTCTGAGGGAGGATTTTGAAGCATAATTAGAAATTCATCAGGAGGAAAAGGACATTCACCGAACTCCAGAGTACAAACACCGGAAGCTGCAAGGAGGCTCCTGTGTGGAGTGTTTTGGAAGGTGAGGAGCAGAGGCAGAGAGGATGGAACCGGCCAAATGCTAAGAGATGATGTCAAAGGGAAGGAGGCGCCCTCTGTGCAGTGCTGCGGGGGAGGGCAGCACGCCCTCACCTCAGTCCACTTTAGATTCACCTTGAAGGACCTAAACAAAAACTCCTAGTGCCCTAGGCTGGTGCTTCTCAAATACTAATGTACGTGAAACCAGTAATTTTGTTCAAATGCAGATTCTGATTTCCGAGGTCAGGCGTTGAACCTGATATTCTGTGCTTCCCAGCGCTAGTGCTACTCTGGGGCCACCGTTTCAGTGGCAAGCAAGAGACAAACAAAAATTGGGAGTGGGTCCTGTGCACTTATGCTTTCTAAAGTTTAACAAATGATTCTAACATACAATGAAAGGTAAGAAGAGCTGCTGTAGGTTATATGTAATAATCACAGAGTTCAGGGAGTGGAGTAATTTGATCGCTATGCTTAGTTTTCATCATTTTCTGTGTGGTGGTGAAGTAGAGAAATGGATTGAAGAAAATCAGAGGAGAAAAGAAGATTCACCAACATTCTATGTGAAAGTCCAAGCAGGAGAGGATGAGGGTCACCAGGCACAGTGGTGCATGCTTAAAATCCCAGCACTCTGGGAGGCTGAGGCAGGAGGATTGCAAGTTTGAGCCCAGCCTGGGTGATTTAGCAGCTTAGCAAGACTTCATCTCAAAATTAATTAAAAGGCTGGGGATGTGGCTTGGTACCTATGCCCCGCGTCCAACTGACCAGCACGGTGAAGAAAATCATGATCTAAACTGTGCAGTGCAACTCAGGGAAGCCAAATGTTTCCCTGAGGAATTGTGAAGAGGAATTGTCTTGGGCCACATATAAAATACATAATATAGTTAATGTATATGAGTAACAACAACTTCCTTCGTCTTTTAATATTTTAACTCATTAAATTATTTTATAAAATTATATGAGCCCAAGCATAATAATTAAATAAGAAAGCTGACACTACTGCTTAATAACAGTAAACGTGTGTCTTTGTGGACACGTATGTAGGTAGGTTGGAATAATATCATTAGCAATCACTGCATTTTATTCACCAAGTCACACAAGTGCGTGTAATGTCTGACCCACGAGGGTTTCGATTCGACTGAGTGTATGTGGCGGGTGTGAGCGTGGAGTTTGCACTCTGTGTGTAGCACCCGCCCCTACAGTCTCCACTGGAGCACCATGTAGTCCACTTCCGAAAAGTATCACTAAAGACCACATAATGTTAAAAGTCAACAACCTTATGGGGCCACATTGCTAGCTGTACAGCAACCTGCATTGGATTGGACACACCTGTTCTGAAAAAAAAAGATGGTGACAATATGGATGTCTAAATATAAAATTAATAGAACTTGATGTTCCTGATAATTAGAGGATAGAGATGGCTTGCTAGGTGGTCAGTTTTCTCCTGCGTCTCTGACTTGTGTAACTAGATGTTGGTGGAGACACCATCCAAGATGAAAAACAAGTATAGAATAGTACCAGGAGGGAAATACTCGACAGCTTATTCAATAGAATATACCAAGATCGAAACACAGACAGAGATTGATAAAGCCAGGGCTGCTTCTCCCTACTTACATAATAACATTCCATGTAAGTCAACACCCAAAAGGAGCTCACCTGCACCACACAGTTCGATAACTCTGCCTCCCAGGGGAAGGCTGCACCGTTCTTGGTCAAAAGCACGATTTTCTATATTCCTCAATAGCCACTGATGTCCTCACCTACTGCAATAGTTGGTGATAAATCAGATTACTTGAATGCTCAGAAATGGACTATTTTAAGATTTTTATGAATCTATATGTAGAGGAACCCGGGAAGCATAGCCTAGATAATGTAGGGCTGGGAAAAGACCGAGACATTGAAGGTTTCATCACTTGAGATGTAAAGGCAGAATTCCAGGCCAGACTGGAATAATGGATTTTCTACTCTCCTCCTTTCCATCCCCAGAAAAGAGATGCTCAGGGACCAAGTGTTGTTCTCTGTGAGGTTAGGATCCGAAAGTCTAGGAGTGTGGAGCGGATTAAAAGGAAGTTTCCCTGGGTCCACTCAGCTCTGAACCAACAGAGTTGATGCTTCTGAACTGCAGAAGTGCTCAACTGTTTTGCAACAAAGAGAAGATCATGTCTCATTACTTTCTCTTACATGAATGGGAAAGAAAAAAGAAAAGGAGAGACTGAGACACAGTAGCTCTGTGTGGCCTGTTTATGTGGCTGTCACAGTAGAGAGGGAGACCTTGAAGACACAGGGCAAGGTTCTGGAACTTTGCGCTTCTGCCCGATAGCAAGAGGAACTGGAGGATGATCTAAAAGATGCATTTATTTGTTGTTTCTTTTCTTGATCACTCAGGGGCCCAAAGGCTCCTGAGGCCTTGAATTTCATACTGGAAAAAAAACCACAGAGAGTTGGGAGGTGTCTGTCCAGCTGCCTGACTGTATAATGCGGGATGCTGTTCGGCTCTCTCTTTCCTTTGCACTTGATGGTGTGTTCGCACATGCATTTCATAAACTAAATTCCTCTGCAAGTCTCCCAGAATGATTAGCGGATGTGAAAGCTAGACTATAAAACATCAATTAAAAGCAAATGTGAGGCAAACGCTTTCTGAAAGAGAGGTGGGTACCATCCACGCAGCAATAAAACAGCGTTTCCTTTCTAGTCCTGGGAGCTAGCGATAGCGTTCCGTGTATTCAGAGACAACATTTTGTCTTATTCACTAACACATGCCTCCTTAGCAGACTTTTTGAAACTTCCTGTTCACTTTGTTTTCTTAGCTGTAGAGAATTTTGCCAAGTAGGGCAGATCACTCCCAGGTTACCGCCATAGTTAACACAGAAGCTACACTTCTGCTTAACTTCGGTAAAACATGTTCCTGTGTTGAGGACATAAATCATGACATCACATCCCTTTTCTGTCCTAGAATAAGGTGACAGCAGATTCCTGAAACAGATGTCTAAACCTCTATCGGCTTCTTTTTCTTCCATGTTCTGAAAACATTGAACCTTCCAGGCGTTTCTAAGCTCACCTGCCGTCGATTATCAGAGTTGACAGTGTAAACCTGAGCATTCCCAGCTACACACCCGAGTATGGAAGGATTGCGGGCTCAGGTGTAGACAACAAAGAAAAAGAGGCTGTTGAAACGATGGCATAGGCATGTTTGGAGTGAGAGGGATAATGGCAATGGGTCTATTACTGTAATACATTTTTAAAATTTCAAACATTCGTTCAATCGCCCTTTGTGTTTATGACAGTCTTCTTGCTCTTCCTGTGGTAGGGGATGCTGTATTTCAGATGCAAAGGGGGATCGGGACCTTCTTTTCACTGAGTGTGCTCTTGGTGCCTTGCGAGTCAATGGTTCCCTTGTCGCGAGTGGGTTGTTTTAAGAGAACAGAGCTGTCTTGTTTGAAAGACTTGAATTTTATGTACGCAACCAGAAGTTTATACGACTATAGGCCATCTGCCATAAATTTTTATATTTGATATTTGCTTTCCCCCAATTATGTAGCGTCTTTGTTCCAAACTGTTCTATTTTACAACACCATAGGGCACTTGAAACAGATAGAGTGCCAAACGGAGATGAGCAGCCACAGGACCAGAGTTGGGCCCTGTTGTGTGGAAGACTGTGACAGGAAAGCCACGCGAGGGCAGAGTGTGGAGAGCAGTGTCCACCTAAGGAGAGGGCTAACCCAAGCCTGGCAGAAGGAGAGCAACTTGGGGCGCCATGCGAGAGAAACAGCTGATGTCACCTGCACAGTGTGCTCTGGAGATTTAATAAGGCTTGAATCTGGCCTGAACCTGAGAACTCACTCTGGGTAGTGCCGTAGTTGATAATAAGATCGCATGTAAAATTTTATCATACTATGAATGTTCTACTTATTAAATATGAAAAAATTCAAACTTAAGTTATTAAGGAATTATACATTATTGAATTTTATTGTTTCTTCTAGGACCCCAAAGTTCTAGTACCTCCTTTATTTGTGCAGATGAGTGAAAAACAGCAATGTTTCCTTGAACTTGGGAAACTAAATTGGAAGAAACAGTTTTAACCAAGAAGAAAACTATGGTTCAGTTAAACAAAACAAAACAAAAAAGTTAAAAAAGAAGCAACCGTTTTGGTCCCTTAAGTTTCTTCTAATTCATTAAAAAAAAATAGAAGCTTTTTGGTTTGGAGGCTTAAATGCTTACTTTTTCTCCAAAGTAACACCACCCACTTTCCTGGGGATAAAATAGCTACAAATACTCAATAACTCCAAATGGGGTTTAAATGCAAAGAACAGAATTCAAGTTTTTCCTTCAAAATGTGAATTTTAATATCCAAACACATAAACAAATCATGGTTATTTTCTCTTCCCGGGAAGTCCCAGGAATCCAAAGGGACAATAAATAAAGGGCAAGCGCGTCTCAAAGTTGCCCTCACAAACAGGAAGCAGTAACTCTACTTCCAGGAGAACTGGATACAGAAGATGCTGTTGGTCAGCGAGATTTACACAGTGAAGTAGATCTGAGACGAATGCGCATGCCACATTCCCTGTACGGTGTCCGATTGTTTGCTGCAGAAGGACCGTGAAGCAGTGTCACTGAGTGTACCAGTCACACTGCCAGGAAACAGGAAGATGACCACACGTGCCGTGCATGCTGAAGCCCTAAGCGCGGACGTCCAGTATGGTCAGGTATTGAACGTGAAGTTGTGCCTCTCCCGCACGCTGGGTATTTAACTATGCGACTTTTAAATGTGAAGTGAAAACTCCCACATCAGTTCCCAGGACTGCTCCAGTAATTTAGATAGTATCCAAAATTCATGTACGGTTGTGGGACCTGTCTCTAGAAAGTCTGGATTCTTTGACATGTGAGCTCCAAATGGCCCCTAATTGAAGAGCCCTTCAGAGTAACTTCAAGAGGCAACAGTTTAAGTGATAGTGGAGGTGATGGGTGCTCCCTATCAATTCAACTCATGTCTTTCCGTGCATTCAGATTTCCGTAGCAAGCTGTAAGAACCTGTTTGCAATAGGACCATCTTCCTTGCCCTATGTGAACTCCATTGGTTATATTATCTCTCTTTGGGGACAGAAAAGGATGAATGATTTTTCACTTTTAATATAGTTAGACAAAGTTGGAGTCTCAATGAGCTTTTCATGAGAACCCTCATCTTATCCTTTTTAGTAATTAGTATATAACCGAAGGGTGTAACGTTTCAGTTAGGGGGAATAAATGGTAAGAATTTGAGGTGATGGATATATTAATTAGCTTGATTCGATAATTCCACATTGTACACGTGATGTCATACCATTACTTTGTACCCCCAAAATGCAAGAGGTGAGCAAAATAGATGGTAACCTTTAAGTTTTTTTTAAATTTTACAATAAAGGACACATTGCCATTAATTCTTCTCAAAATATTCCTCCTTCCTTCCAACACACTCTTCCCAGCATTCTTGTCGCTTTCTGAAGCAGTTCTGGCAGTCCTTTATCTGGAGTGTCTCTACAAGGAAACCAAAAATACTGTAAATGCTGTTGCTGAGTGCCATCTAATGGAAAGAAGGGCTTGTAAAAACATTACTGTGTATTGTCTTTCACCTTATTCACTGGACCTGGCACCATGCAGCTTCTGGTAATTCCCCAGAGTCAAAATGACTATAAAGGTAAATGTTCTGAATAGCTTCAGGACGCTGAGGCAGCCATGACAGTGCAAACAAGGACATCCAGGAAAGAGGCCTTCCAGAGCTGCTTCAGAAGGAGGTAAGAACAACAGGACAAGGGCGTTTGAAGCAGTGGGGAGTATTTCAAGGGCAATTAATGACAATATGTGTTTTACTGCAATGATTTTTTTTTGAAAATTTAAAAATTCTCCATATCTTTAGATCATAACTCATCCATACAACTATCGTTTGTCAATATCCAATAAAATTTTAAATACTCAGTCATGATGCCACCAGTTATCAAACTGTCCACTTAACTTCCTTTCACTTCATAAACGTTACCCACATAAACTGGTTGTCGTAGGCGGTACACTGATTCAGTTCATCTGTGGTCAGCTCTGGGCATTAACGTGTTCTACAGCTTTCCGGCTGATTCCATGTGTACACGTGATTGTTGACTTACAGATCTGTTGTCTTGTGGTGGTGAGTTTGTTAAAGAACCCTAGATTGAGGTAAGAGCAGAGTTATGAGTGTTCTCTCTAACTTTGGGGGTGGTTTCTGACCCTGCACTCCTAGGGTGACTTCTGCTGGTGCCGTTCAAATCTAGAGATATTACTAAAGATATTACGAATAATTCTAACATCACAATGAGGTTTTTTTTTTAGTACAATGCAAGTATAATTTTACAGACAGAACATGGATGTGCCTGCAGTTATCCGCTTCCAAATTAGAATGTGTTTTTAATTTCCGATGAGACACCTTTCTTGTGTAATATTCATTTTGACTTCTATTAGTTGGCTAGTTGGGATGGTAGTCAATTCCAGGGTACTTTCTCATACTATTTCAATCTAGAAAAAAGGACATTTTGATGTCCAATAACTTTATTTGGAGCCCAATGGTGTATGTACCATTAATAGATCCTGTATACACCTCACTACATTCTGGGTGTTAGATAGAAACAATCTCACACATTAGAGTTCCCTATCCTAAGGCATGATTTCTCTTATATGAGAAACCCAAATTATAAATAAGAAGCAATATAAAAAATAGACAATAAGAAGTCAGCAGATAGATCTTTCTTGAATAGGGAAGGGGTCAAGAGATGAAGGGGAAAGAGAGGGGAAGGAAAGGAGATGAAAAAAAGAATTAAGATGTATTATGTGCATGTACCAACTCCACCCAAGGAATGTAAACATTATATATTGCAAACGTGTACTAATAAAAGAAGAAAAAATACAGAAGCCAAAAATGGCACCAAGGCCTGTTTTACAGCATCAAAATATTGATCTATTCATGTGGTGTGAAGTAAGTGAAAGCAGCCTCAAAACGCTAACAGGAGCTTGCAGTCATTTTAGCTACTTGAAGTTCACTGGAGGAAAGAAGATGGATGCTAAAAGGTACTGACGCCATGTTTATTATCAGCCTAATTGCATTGTTTTTAACCCCCCCCCCACCCTGGGGACGACAAAACACACAGCCAACAAGTTTGTTTTTACTTTATAACCTTTGTCCTAAGTAGGTGAGGGAAAGATGACCTGACCATTGGAGAAAGGAACAAAATACTGGATTTAGAAGGAAATGGGGATTGTATAAGACTGGCTGGAATGTAGTCAACTCCCAATATATATTGGCTGAATGGATGAAATGAAAGAAAAACACACTTGCAAAATAGTTTGGGCTGAAGCAGAGATTTGTGTCTGAGAATTGTTGCTGTATTGAATCCACTATCAAATCGTCGACGTGCTTATTTTAGCCAGGACATTTTTTTTCACCACTGCTTTCACAGCTGCCAAAGGAAGGAAAAGGCAAAGGAGGTTATCATCGGAAGTATGAAAGTGCTTTCTCCTGCCTGCTTTACTCCCCATAGCCTGTTACAGCTCTCACACCCTTAAAGAAGGTGACCTCAGATGCTAAAAGAAGCTTGACCATTCAAAACTCATCTGAATTTTGTTTGAACCACTAAGAGTTCCATCATCATTGGACAACTGACTTACTAACTGTAATTTAGGAGATTCCTCTCTTGTTGTCTATGTGGCTTGCCCCTGTCCCTTCACTTCCATCCCTAGCAGTCCTATTAGGAAACAGGTTGACAGCTATCTAGTGCCTTTGATTAACTTTTGATTGTAAATTTTAATTCAGATTCTTTATTCACACAATGATCAGCCTGGAACCTTAAGGTTTTAAAGTGGTTCTGATGCTTAATTTTGTAAATAGCCTTATTGGTATTAGATTTATCTGACATACAATTCACCCATTGAAAGTATACACCTTAGTTAATTTTAGTTAATTTATATGGATGTGCAGCTACTGACATGATCCATCTTGGCCACTCTCAGCCTCTGACAATTGCTGATCTGTTTGCTGTGGTTATAGTTTTCTGTCACCTTATGTAGAAACTTCATGTGAATGGAGTTGGAATATTTGATACTTATTTTTAATTTAGAAACTAAGTTTACCTTGTTAAAATACCTGAAACTCACCTAAATTAGGTGGACTTTGTATTCCACTATAAACAAAATAATAAAAAATTTCTTAATCAGGTACTAAGACTAACTCATTACAAGCTTCCCTAGCTGTGTTGAATTGCAACTTATTTTTTCCTGTTAGACATCTTGCTCAGTTTTGAGCTAAGCATTGCATAGGTATATGGATTAATATTCTTTCCAGCTTTAGACTTTATTCTAGAATCTATACTACTATGAAACTTGTTCCAGAATTACAAGTATTTATGGGTGAGCAAAGAGAAAGAAAACAGAGAAACCTGGTAAGACTTGAAATATTTGTGGACAGATGAGTTGGTGGAAGACGGATCGATGATGTCGTGTATTTAGGCCTCAGGAAGGGTTTTATATCATGCGTCCTCAAGGTGTAGAGAACACA
>PVJO010033067.1:0-12493 GCA_004026905.1 Hystrix cristata | reverse complement strand
ACGGCTGAACGGGAGGTGGCAGGCCAAGGACTGACTGCAGGTGTGGACGCCCGGTGCTGGGGGATGGCACCCAGGACCGCTGCCATACTTGTCACACACTGCAGCCACCGTGTCCCTGCCCCGGGTGGGCGCAGGCTGAGGGCCCCTGGCCGCTCCTCCCAGGGCCCCAGCAGGCCTGGCTTCGGCACCCCGAGGAGACTGTGCAGGATGGAGGGAGCGACGTGCTTCATTGTTGTTTAACACTCGTCCACCCCCCTCCCCTGTGCGGGATGGCAGTAGGAGGCGTCGTGGCTGGGGGGACACAGCTCAGTGCCAGCTGCTCCCGGTGGGTCCCTGGCGGCAGAGTTCTGGTTCCTCAGTTTGCCCTCCAGGTGACAGAGGGCCCCCCCCAAACACCCGCACAGGCCTGCTGATGATCCTCCTTATGAAGTGGGTTGGTGCTCATATTTGTCCTCACCTTGGGCTAAATCAGGGAGCTTTGAGAATGATAGAGATGCGAGGTGACCCCTGAAGGAGTCAGAACAAGCAGTGTGAATGTCCTTGAGCCAAGTCTATGAGGCCAGACCTTCCCTGCCCTTTTCCCTGCTTGGGGTTCTCCCTCCCTGAGACACGCAGGCTCCTTATTCTCACTCCCCCCTTCAAGACTTCCTGGCTGGGACAACCACGCATTATTTCATACTAAAGACTAAGTGACTGATAGCTAGCACTGCAGTGTTCTTAGTATGTGTCTGCCATTTTGCTTGACAATTGTACTTCTATTATTTTAAGACTTCCAACAGCTCTTGGGGTCAATGATGCACGAGCCCCGTTTCACAGTGTTTAAGGTCTTGTGGGCACTAGGAACTAGGGGAGGGGCCAAAGTGCCAAAGTCCTTACACCTTAGGAGGGTGGTGTACTTGGCACATCTGGGATAATATCCCTTGAACGAAGCAGAACAGTTGTGGGCACTGAGTGGGCACAGGCTGAACGCTAGGATCACCTGGAGGATCTGGGGAGATTTGGGCCTAAGTGGGCTGGTCGGGGGAACAGCCCCACACTTGGCTGGCAGGAACCCACTGCAAGCCTCGGGGCCCCCAGGGCTGGGACCTCTGCTCCTAGGAAGGCCAGAGAGATGGTGTACACTCCAGAGAAGAGGTGAGGGGCATGTGTGGAAGGACCCAGGAGGGGTGTGCAGGAGCTGAGCAGACTTCTAAGGGCGGGGAGGGCTGGCTGCCCTGGCTGGAAATCGGAGTCCAGGCCGATTTGCCAAGGCAATATTTCAGGATGGCCCCCCAAGGGGTCTATTTTGGGGGCTCCCAGAGCTTCAGGAATGTTAGGAAACTTGTTTTATGTTTTCCCCAGCGGCTGCTTTGATGGGAAGCTCCAAGGGGCCTGGGAGTGGAGAGGGAGAGAAAGCCCAGTGGGAGTGGGGAGTGTTCGCTGCGGCTCTCGGAGTGGGGCTGCCTGCACTAGCGTTATCCACAGACGTGAACATGCAGGATATCAGACCTTTGTCCCTCTGTGGTCTTCCCCGGTGCATGTGGCCTGTGCCCTCTCCACCATACAGCTAGGGGGTGGCTGGTGCCAGCCTGTCCTAGGTGCTGGTCACAAGTGTCTTGCTCACTCTGTGCCCCTCCCCTCCCCCTTCCTGTGTCTTCCTGGCACAGGCAGACACACAGCAGGCGCCTGCTCACAGGGAGAATAGATGTCTTGGTTTGCATGGCTGACCAGGTTCCCAGGATGGGGAACTTCTGGTGCTAACAGGGGGCAAGTCTTGGGCACAGACTGAGTGCCATCTTCATGCCTAGAGTAACCTCAGGAGCAAGAGACTGATGTGGCAGATAGTGGGCCTCTCTAGGGCCTCAGACAGCGCCAGTCTGTCCTATGCTGGGTTGGCTACCTCCCTGCTGGGTATCCCCAACGTGGGGCAATACCCCTCCCCTTGGGGGAGCCGAGTTTGAAGTCTCCAGGGCAAGGTGGGGCGCTGGTCTCTTGCTCCAACCACTGAAGAACAGCGTGTGGCCAGCAGCAGCTGACACGGCCTGGCGAGGCCCATCGTTGCGACCAAACCACAGCTACGCTCTCTTAAACACTTGTTTTGTGCCAGGTACTGAGAAATTAGGTTGCATTTTTAAACGTTCATTTGAAAAACACAGACAGACACACAAAAGTAAAGATGTCCTGCATCGTGGGCTAATGGCCGCAATCATATATATCAGAGTTGCTCTCTGCTTTCTTGGGTTGTGTGGTCTTGTGGTTGGAGGGACCGGGGAGGAGTTTGAGTTCACCCCTCGCCTTGTTCTCATGCCATTATTAGATGCTGTCATTAATTTTTTTTTTTTTGCTGGATCAGATTTATGAATGAAAAGTGGTATTTTGTTATTTTAGTGTGTATTTTGCTGACCATCTTTCTGGTATATATTTGTTCATCTTCTCATCTGTTTATAGGCTATTGTTCTGTTCCTATCCTCTACCTAGTTTTTCTATAAAGTACTTCTATTTTTCTTATACGTGTATTAGGAATATTTTTGTGTAAGATATATAAATGCTTTGAGCATATCTCTTTTGTTTTTGCTTTTCCAAATAAGATTTTAATTTTCTTGTGGTAAAACCTGTTAATTCATGTGAGTTTTCTCCCTTTGCAACACCTTCCTTACAATGTTATAAAAGTACTATAAATTATATTCCAGTAATTCTGTGCTTTAAAAAATACTTAGATCTTTAATCTATCAGAAGACTGGGATCTAACTTTGTTTTCTGTCAGAGGCATGTTCCATTTTCCATACCTTTATCATGTTTTAAATTCTCATATGGACTCAAATATATTTGTGATCTCTGTGCTTCGATGTATTTATTAGCATCATTACTACTTTGCTTACAGCAGCATTTTGCTACATTTTCCTATTTAGTCCCACTGTTCACCATCGGTCTTGACCATGAGCAAAAATCCTTTGGCCACCGAAGTTTCTTTCAGGATCACACCATCCTTGCTAAATCCTTGGCCCATACTTTTACATTTCAATGAATGTTGCCAGGAAAACTCTGTAGATCTTCAGAAATCCTAGTAAAGAGGGACTGAGTGATACGGTGAAAAAAAAAAAGTAGAAAGGAGCAATAGGTATTTCATAGGGCCTGCTTATATCACGGAAGAAATTAGCAGGCAAAATGCACACCTCTTGTTTTACTTTTCTGCTCCTCTTTGGGTTTGAAAAGACAGATTTCTGACAGGGTGGCTTGATGTCCCAGCTGCCCCCTTGCCCTGCCTCCTCACCCTCCTGCTTTCCCTGGGTGGGCGCTGCTGTCAAATGCAGGTGAGCTAGAGACGATCAAAGGCAGATGCAGCTGAGCTGTGTGGGAGAAAGTGAGTTTCTAGTTCCCGGAGATGTTCAAACTCAGGGCCTCAGGACTGGAAGCCCCCTGTCCTGAGACTCTCTGAAGCCAGAACTCAGCAATTGAATGTATTAAGGGGAAGCAACAACGTAGCGCATGGTGCAGCACTAGAAGTGGAAGTTGCAGGAGGGAAGGGAACATATCAGGTTTTCCTGCAACACAAATCTGCACCTGGGGAGAAGGCGCTGGTGGTAGAGAGGGCAACACAGCCTTGTTTAGGACAGCATAACAATAAAGTCAGGACACAAAATGGGCACAAGGCAAGAGCAGGCCGAAGGAGGATCCAGCTCTCTGAGCATCAACTGAGTCTCAGGCTCTCAAAACAGAACAACTCTTTCCTGTTCAAAAGGTGAGGAGAGAAAGCAAAGAGGAAAACTGTGAACCAGGACCATAAGGAATTTATTTGGGATAAGAGAAGACAAAAAAAACTTACGAGGATGGGACCCCAGTCTTAACAATCTGTCTGCGAAGGAAGAGAAGCTGAGAACAAAACAAAACCGTAATTATCCAAATTAGGAAGAGGAGGACAAAGAGGTCAAGAGGAGAGAGGTCCTTCTTGGCCCTCAAGCCTTCAATGTTGACATGAGTTACAGGGACAGTGGGTTGTACAAGGCCATTCTGTCTACGCCACTCTTTTAGTTACTTCTTCTTCTTGCTGGGTCAAAATACCCGACGCACAAATTTAAAGGAGGAGAGGTTTATTTTGGCTCACAGTTTGTAGAGGTTTCAGTCCATAATCAGCTGGCTCCAAGGCAGGGTGGAATGGCAGAGGAGCATTGCAGAGGAGAAACAGTTCATGGCAGGTAGAAGACAGCAAAAGCAAGCAAGCAACCAGTGACAAGCAGGGACCCTCTTTCTGTCCCTTATATCCAGTCTACCTGCCCTTAGGGTGGGTAGCATTCATACCCTGGGTGGGGCAGGTTTAATTTTATCCAGAATTATGCCAAAGCAATCAGTGGACTCATTTAACAATCACACACCCTTAATCCCAGCATCACACATTCTAGAGCCAACTACCTTTAAAAAGCCCCACCTATGACCTCGTGAGGTTTCAAGGGGGACATCTAGAGACAAGGCGTAATAGCTACAATATGTGCTCCAAAAAGAAAGAGATGGAGAAGGTTCTTAAAGACTCAACCAAGCCCCACAAAAGAGAGGAAGAATGGATAAGTCGGGGTTCCCCAGAGAAACTCACAGATAGGGTGGGCATGCACGTACACACACACACACACACACACGCACACACACATGGTTGGCCCACATGGTTGCCAGTTGGTTGGTGATTGAAGCAAGTGTAGATGTTGCAGCCCGATTCCTGGTTCTCCAGCGTAGGAGTGTGGACACTCTATTTCCTGTGGGGCCATCTGGAGAAATAAGCAAATTCCTCTACTTTAGGGAACTTCAATCTTTGCTCTTAAATCCTTCAGTTTGATTGTGTGAGGCCCATTCACGTTGTGGAGCGTAATCTTTTCCACTCGTAGTTTACTCATGTAAATGTTAATGTTGCCTAAAAAGTACCTTCACAACCTCTAGACTGGTGTTCAACTAAGCCGTAGCTTAGCCCAGGTGGTACATGAAACTAACCATCACAAATGCACGTGTCCATAGGCCTGGCAAGAACACTAATCATGTAAGATGAGTCCCAAAAATGCTGAAGAGCCATCAGGAGGCGATGGTGGGAGTACTTAAAATTAGCATGTGGTAGATAAATGGTGTCTTAGTGTGGGTTATAAACAATAGGATTTTTTTTCTCTAGAGGTGGGAAATTCAAGATGATGTCGCCAGTAAAAGTGATGTCTAGTGAGGACTGATTTCTGGCTCATAGGCAGCTATCTTCTTGCAGTGTCCCCATGTGACGGGGGGACAAGGGATCTCTCTTGGGCCTCTGCTATCAGAGTTCCAACCTCAATCATGAGGGGACATTCATAGGACCTAATCACCTCCCCAAGGCCTGTAACTTCCAAGTATCAACACAATGGAGATGAAGTTGCAACATATGACTTTTAGAGGGACATAAATATTTAGAGCACGACAGATAGGGTGCTACTGATAGTAGGGTACAGATCACTTGTCATTGCTCTTTATCTGGAGGTAAAAGGACTCAGGCCTGCAGTCTTGCTGGCCTTCTTTATTCTATAGCAAGGGCCTTGCAAAAAATGACCCTGGGCTGGACCTGGCCTATCAGCTATTTTGTTTTTTGGGTTTTTTTAAATTTTATTTTAGTGGTACATTTTAGATGTACATAGTGATAACATTCATCATAGGGGATTTGTACCTGTAAGTGATACATCTTGTTGCTTCTTTTTTGCCCATTCCCCTCCCCTCCCCTCACCCCTTCTCCCTCCCTATTTACAAAAGCTTTGTTTCCATTTTTTTTCCTTCCATTTCTTATTTCTCTTGTCCCTCTGTTCCTTTCCCCCTCCCTTGTTCCCTTTCCCATTTGGACATTTTCTTCCCTTTCCCAATATAATACATTTTAGTCTTTATTTACACTTTCAGTTTCTCACAGCAGAGAAACAATGCAGTATTTAAACATGTGTGTCCAATTTATTTCACTTAAGAGTATGGTCTCAAGATGCATCAATTTACCTAGGAATATCTCAAGCTTGTCATTATTTGTGGCAGAGTAGTACTCCATTGTATTAAAAAAAACACATTTTCTTAATCCATTCTGCTGTTGATGGGCATTTGGGCTGCTTCCACGATTTAGCTATTACAAACTGTGCTGCTATAAACATGGGTGTGCATATATTGCTGAGGTATGATGCTTTTAATTCTTTTGGGAAAATACCAAGAAGTGGAATAGCTGGGTCAAATGGAATCTCTAGTCCTAGTTCCCTGAGGAATCTCCACACTGATTTCCGTAGTGGTTGCACCAGTCTATATTCCCACCAACAGTGGAGAAGGGTTCCTTTTTCTCCACAGCCCCTCCAGCATTTGTTATTGGCTGATTTGTTGATAATAGCCATTCTTTCTGGAGTGAGGTGGAATCTCAGGGTTGTTTTAATTTGCATCTCTCGAATGACCAGTGATGTTGAACATTTTTTCATATGTCTATCTGCTGTTTCTACTTCTTGATCTGAGAAGTGTCTATTCATTTCAGTTGCCCACTTTTGGACTAGGTCTTTAAGTGTGTGGGGGGGGTCTGATTTTTTTTTTTTTTGGCGTTCTTTATATATTTGAGATGTTAGTCCTTTGTCAGAGGAATAGCTGGCAAAAATTTTTTCCCACTCTGTGGGTTGTCTCTTCGCTCTGTTGGTAGTTTCTTTTGCTGTGCAAAAGCTTTTTCATAAGATCAGGTCCCAGTTGTTGATTCTTTGTGATATTTCCTGGGCAACTGGGGATTTGTTCATAAAGTCTTTGCCTACACCTATGTCTTTAAGAGTGCTACCTATTCTATTTTCAAATAGATTTAGTGTTTCTGTTTTAATATTTAGATCTTTGATCCACTTTGATTTTAGCTTAGTGCATGGGGAGAGATATGGGTCTAGTTTTAACCTTCGGCATGTGGAGATATGAGCTATTTTGTTATGTTCTGTGAGCTCAGAATGGTTTCTACACCTCTAAATGGTAAGAGAAAATACAAAGAAATGGAATCTATTTGGTCACATGAGAGTGATATGAAATTTAAATTCCATTGTTCATCGATAAAGTTTTATTGAAACCCAGCCATACCCCTTTGTTCATACTGTGTGATCTATAGTGATTTTGCGTTCCAATGGCAGAGGTGCTATATCAGAGATCTTCTGGTTGTCAAAACATGGGTCCTTCACAGGAAAGGTTTCCCAACTCTTGTCCAGTCCCTTGGATGGTTTCTATGGTTCCTACATTAACAGTTACTAGAGAAGCTGATGCAGCGATGTCAAGACTTGGAACCAAGAACAGGAGAAACACTTTTCACAGTGGTGTGGTTGGAATGCAGTAGTCGTGAAACTACTGAAGGGAAAGGAAGCAGAAACAGGACAGGAAGGGCAGGGTGATGAAAGATGCTGTCTTTTAGTCTGCAAGGCTGGCTTTCATTTGGGCATCTGCACAGTCTCTGATGACATCCTTGTGGGCCTAACAGAGAAAATGTGAATTTGATAACAACGAGATGTCTGTGTTGTGGACCGATCCCCTGGTCCCTGTGGGACTTGATCTGTGAATTACATGCTCCAGGGTCGTGCTTTGCATCTGTCCTGCCGAATCTTCACATCAAATGTTGGGTCAGAGACTCAGAGAACCGGCTCAGTGCGTTGTAAGTGCAATAACTAGTCATAAGCATTCGCAGGTCACATTAGAAGATCTGGGCATTCCCGTTAACAAAGAGGGTGTGATAAGATGAAAAAGCAAATGTGGTTTTATGACTAAGAGGAGAAGTGTAAGGCTCTGATTACAAGAAAGGACAGGACTCCTGTTGTCTCGGACAGAGGAGTGGGAGTCCTGTCTGCCCTTTGCATTGAGAAAGACCTCTGGAAGTAGATGACCCCACCCATGGCCCAAGGGACTGGGGCAATTGTGTGGGTCACCTCCCATTGTCCCTGCTTGGCGACTGTGTCAGCACCTTCCCAAGGTTCCCCGAAAGCCCCAATTGCAAGAATGAAGACTGTGGCAATGGAAGGCTGTGTGGGGAGGGTCCCTGCGCCCATGCTGTGGCTGATAGTCTCCAGGTGCCTGGAGAGCCACCATGTGGGTGAACACAAAGAAAGCAAACCTGAAGGAGGAAAGCATTTCTAACTCTTACAGCTCCCCTACTCAGGGGATGTGCGAGGTAGCACAATCCCAGTGGCAGAGTGCCGGGGCCAGGCCCTGGGGATGGGTGGGGAGATGACGAGTTGGAAGAGAAGGGTGCGTTGTTCGGTTTCGGGCCCAGGGTGCCCTCCTCCATGAGTGACAGGCCAGGGAGCCCTGCACGCCGGTGGTGAGGGAAGCAGCTGGCCTAGTGCTGGAGGGCTGGGAGTGGCAGTAACTGCTCCTCACTCCACCAGCAGGAAGTCTTAGGCACCGTGTTCTGCCCCAGCCAAAGCCAATCCTGGGTAAGTGACGGGGACATGGCCAGCTCCTCCCAGTCCCAGCTGCCATCCCCTTGACTCCCAGCACCACTGCTGCTGAGCACAATGTCGAAGCACCTAAAATAAGGGCTGCGTTCAAGAGTAGCCCCTTGGGCAGACAGGAGGCAGTGGAATCCTGCCTGTCCCCAGCCCAGCAGCCCATCGGTGGCAGGGAGAGGCCCCGGGGTCCACATCCTTCCTGGCCTCCTTCCCAGCCCTGAAGCCAGAGCCCAGCAGCTCCTGACAGCTATAGCTCATTATTTTGCGGCAGTTGACTTGAGATCTGAAATCAATCGCGTATCACATATTCAGTCCTCGGTTTGATACTGTTTTTCAAAGGTGCAATAACGCTCAGAAATGACACTGCATTTCCTAATTATGAAATTCTGTCGTTGCTGCTCAGTCTAGAATGACTTGGCTGCAGGATTTTCTTTTCTTTCTTTCTTTTTAGGGAAGGGTGAGCGTACAGTAGGATTATTTTAAAATTGCTTTGGAAGAATATATTTCATCAGCCAGCTATGAGCATGCTTATTATCGGAGTTTAGAGGCAATTTAAGAAGGAGGATAAATTAGCAAGGACTCTGGAGGCCTTGGAAAACCTGCCCTCCCTCGTCCTGGGCTGCCTTCTCCCTGGAACCAGTCAACCCTCTCCCCGGGAGGGCCTGTAACTCTTCTGCCTGCCTGCCCGCGTCCCACTGGCTGAGATCATTAACGACTGGGGACTGGCAGGGGCTGCTGGGAAACTCCAGCTGAGAGGCAAGATGGAGAAGGGATGGGAAGCTGGCCCTAGAGAAAGGCTCCTGGAAGTTAGGGTCCCTCAGTCTGTGTGTGGGAAGCCAAAGGCTTTGTTTGCTCAGGAGCATGGAGCATGGATGTTTTGTGAGTTGTGGGGCTACTGAGTGAGCTGCCAGCCCCTAAGTGACCAGGAGCTGTCTTAGCCCATGCAGGCTGCTGTTAACAAATTCCACAGCCAGGTGACTTATAAACAACAGAAAACCGTTTCTCATGGTTCTGGCGGCTGGGAGATCCAAGGTCAAAGTCCTGGTAGGTTTGGTATCTGTTAGGGCTGCTTCCGGGTTCAGGAGCTTCATGTGGCACGCGGGGCAAGGGACCTCTCTGTGATCTCTTTTCTAAAGGCACTAACCCCATTCTCGAGGGCTCTGTCACCAGGACCTGACCCCCTCCCACGGGAATTAGGTTCCAACAGATGGGTTTTGAGGGGCCACAAGCATTCAGCCTAAAGCCTGAGTACTTGTTCCTGCTGACACACGCAGTGGTCTGGTGAGTGTCAGACACACTGGAAGAAACCACACGAGGACGTGCCGGGTGGCTCTACTGATATTACTGCTGTTACGTCCGGAGGTGGACTGTGACCTGCTGTCCTGCTAGAAAATATAATTCCCGGCGATCGTAAACCCAGCTACAGTAAAGAATTAAAGAAACCGAGTTTAAATTAAGAGAAGACAATTTATTTAGAGGACAATTTATTTAAAAGTGTGAAAAAGGGGGAAAAGGAGATGATAGATAGCTACTGGACAAGTAGGAAGCATTTGAAAGTGAAATACTCATGGGCCTTTCGTTGTAGCCCCTTTTTACTGAGCTTTTTCCCTTGGGTCGGCCCTTGGAATCTGACTGGCTCTTGGGCTTGTTTGTCACCTCTGCCTTGATTTCCCTCAGCTCTGTGACCTTTGTCTTTTGGCAGAGGGCAAACCTATGGGTGGGGGCCTTAGGGCTAGTTAAAGAGTCAAAAGGGAGAGTTTGCTTTCTGTATGTTAATCAGATTACCTGGGGCCTTCTGGAATTCATCTCTTTGTCTTTATCTCCTTAACTGTTGGAATGTAGCTGCTTTTATGTTTAAAGTCTGAGGAGGCCTTTACCCTATCTTTTCCCTACCTACGGACCCCTGTCCCTACACTGCCAAACCAGGTGCAACTCAGCAGGGCTCTGCGCGTCACAGGAGTGGAGGCCTCGGGAGCGTCGAGGGGTAGACTAACTCAGAGGCCTGGAGGGAGCATTCTGCAGAGATTCAAGTGGTCTCTGTCCTGATTAGAATGTTATAGAGGAGACTCAGCTCCAGAATGAGGCACCACCTCAAGAGTTTGGGATCTGTTCATGTGAAGAAACTCAGTTATAGCTGCGTGTGGTGGTGCACGCCTGTAATCCCAGTACTGGGGAGGTGGAGGCAGGACGATCACAGTTTTGAGCCCCACCAGGGCAATTTAGTGATACCCTGTATCAAAAATGACAAAAAAGGACTAGGGATGTAGCTCAGTGTGGAGGCTGTGGTTTCCAGCCCCAGTACCACCGCCAAACAACCCACCTTGCTTTGGCAGAGCAAGGGAGAACAGCCCTGCTTTCTGGGTATGTGGTAACTTCAACCCCGAGGCCATCCTAGTCGTGTCTCAACAAGGTGACTGGCAGAGATGGCAGAAAGCCACATACTGAAGGCCAGATGCGGGTCACACGAGAGTGCCTTCCGGGGCTGGAGTAAGGGAGCCAATCTCCTTTGGAAGAGATGACTCTTTCCAAGGAACTTTTCTTTTTTCTCTCTTGTCTTCTTTTTTTTTTTTTTTGGCAGCGAAGACCTCTTCACACTGCTGCATTATGAATATGCAAGAAAGTCGGCGTGAGACCACTGCGTCTCTACACTGAGGCGGATTTCATTCTTGGGACTTGAGTCACCCAGACTTTCCCTGCATTTTCCGTGGCCCTGAAACAGCTTTCGCTTCATATGAAATGCAAAATGCTGCAGACTAGAAAGCTCACTCGGGTCTCTGATCCCGGTGCGGGTTCTCAGGCCTGGTGTTCACACATTTTTTTCCCCCTCCCTTTCTTCAAAATACCGCCTGCCTAGCCTACAGATGGAGGTCCCAGGATAAGTCGATGCATAATAAATGACCCCAAATATCTCACCAGGCATCTTGTCTTACGGGTCAGGAGGACTCGAAAATGTAGTCTTCCAGGTCATTCCATTTTCATCCAAGAGAAAGGCTTTCATAATGAAGATTGTGTTAGCATTTCCATTACAAAACCTGGTAGAGAATCCACCCCCAAGAGCAGCTTGGTTTGGGAGGAAACTCCGTGTCTCTCTCTCTCTCTGTGGTTGTGAAGTGCTATTTCTCTGGGAAAGCAGAGAAAGAAAAAACGCAGGCGAAGCCAGGAGTGGGGTCCATGCTGTGGGCTGCTGGCAGGGAGCTGGGGCAGGGGGCAGCAGCCTGGGGGAAGGGAGGTGCTTCTGAATCCCAAAGTGGTGTCCCCCTGAACTCTCTGCCAACCTTGGTATCAGACTCACCAAATCAGCACGTGCTCTGAGTGCAGATTTGTGACCTCCCTGGGGCTGTCTGCTTGCCCCACCAGGCCACAACATCCTGTTCAGGGTGGAGCCAAAAATCTGCATCCCATCCCTGTGTTTGCCCAGGAACTGTGACATCTCGCTGCTGGTGACCTTAGCCAAGTCTCCTCCTCCTTGGCCTTCTTATCCCCTTTTAGAAAAGAAGAGCTGCCATTTACTAATGTGTCACGTGTTGTTATGGTTTGTGTCTAGATGTCCCCCCAAAGCCTCATGTGGTAAGAGATAGCTGGATCTAGAGTGTGTGGTTACTAAATTAGTCTACTGATCGGTTTGGCATGGTTCTGCTGGGATCAAGGATGTGAAACTAAAATTAAGGGTATTAGGATTAAGAGTGGGAGTGCTACCTGCCCTAAGGACAGGTAGCCTACATAAGATACAGGAAGAAGCTAATTAGCTGCTTGCTTGCATTTCCTTGCCTACATTCCTTGGATTCCTCACTTTACTTTGCTGCCGGTCAGCCATGCCGCCCTGCCTTGGACCCAGCGGACTATAGACTGAAACCTCTGCAGACTGTGAGCTAATAAACCTTTCTTCCCCTAACTTTGGGTGTTGGGTATTCTGTCCCAGCAACTGATATAGGGGAAAAAATATAACTCCCAACCTGCTAGATGTCAGTTACGCTGAGTTCGTGTTCCCCGAAGTCGAAGAATGAATTCTAAGGAACAAAGGAGGTTAAGAGTAGGAATTTTATTGGGAGAGAGAAAGAGAGCTCCTGAGAGACAGGAGGGGACCCGAGTGGGTT
>PVJO010033066.1:0-12551 GCA_004026905.1 Hystrix cristata | reverse complement strand
GGTTGCCGGGCCTAAGGCCCAAGTGTCAGTTCTGGGCCGTTCATCCTGCCGCTACCCCGAACGATGCCCTCGCCGGCTGCTGGGCACAGTAGCCAAGGCCTGGCGGGCCCTGGGTTATTGTTGGACAGAAAGTGGCCCGGCTCTCTGTCGAAACAAATTCGGCCTTTTGATGTCTCTGAGAGTTGGGGCAAGTTCTAGGAAGGGTGACGAGCCATAAAATGGTCCTTTATGACTGCTGCAGGTGACATCGAGGTGGTGTTCTCTGCTGACCTCTGGAGCCATAAGAAGAGCCAGGCAGCTGAACACAGCAGTTTCAGGGTCCCGGGGGCCTCACTTGTGCTTCAGGTGAAGAGGAGCTCGCTGAGGCAGGAAGCAGACCAGACGTGCCCCCCATCACCCTCCCTTTCAGCACAGGAGCCAAGCCTGTGAGATGGAAGGAAGACAAGAGGGCGGATGGAGCGCGTCCCTCCCTGCGAGCCTTGCAAGGGACACAGCTCTGGATCAGAGTGCACTGACCTTTGCAGGCAGTGGAGGTGCCAAGGCCTTGGGCGCTGACTGGCTTTTCCATCCACCTTGGAGATCTCCAACGGGAAGGAACAGGGAGCAAGGGGAGAAGTGGTGTGAGGGAAGAAAGGGTCACTCCTCCCTCAGGCCTCAGGGACCCCAGAGGAGTCAGTGTGACCAAAAGCCATTCTTCTTTCCCTCCCTTGGACTCACTCAGAGCCACCTCAGGGCTCATGTCAGCTCGAGGGCAGTGGTGGGCCCATGGCCTCCTCTCTTGCTAGCCCACGATGAATGGGCGGGGTTGAGGGCTGCCATCTTGGATCTGTCCACACAGCCCTGGAACAACACGACCTCACCAAGTCCTAGCTGGGCGGCCTGACTCCCTAAGACCCAGGCCCTGGCCAGCTAGGTGGAGTAACTACTCCAGCACCTCACAGGACGGTGGTGAGAATGCAACGCAGCCAAGTACTTGGCACCATGTGTGGCCGGTGTCCAGAAGGTGGTCTCTCACCTCAGTGAATGCACCGGATCTATCCTCACTGATGAACGGGGAGCGAGAGGCGGAAGTTTGCGGACCCTGGTGAGGACTGCTGAGACCCCAAGGGGCAGCTACTCCTGATCACACGCAGACCACAGCACCAGCCAACAAGGATGCAGGATCCCCTTCCGTGCAAGTGGAGACTCGAAGCTGAAGGCAGACCAACCCAGCAGGCATCAGAGGGAATCGTGTGTCCCTGGGCCCCGTGGCCAGAGCCTGCCTGCCAAGCCGGGAAGGGCCCAGGTTTGGTGCAGTGGCAGCTTCACTTAGGAATTTGGTTCTCGTCAGGAGGATTCTGTGGTGTCTTGAGCATGGAACCGCTGAGCAGGCAGCTGGGTCTGCAAGTCTGGAGTCCAGAGGGGAGACTCAGGCTGGAGATGCCCCTTCGGAAGTCAGCAGCTGTGGAAGGCGGGTCCCTGGGTCACCCCAAGCACTGCCTGCCCCATGTTATGGTTGATATCTAGATGTCCCTCAAAGCCTCATGCACTGGGCGGGGGTTAGGCTTGGGAGGTGATTTGATCATGGAGGTACTGCCCTCACGTGTGGATTAGTCCCTTGCTGAGTTCACAGTTAAATGTGCTGTAGGAGATGGGGCCTGGTGGAAAGAAGTGGGTCGCTGGGGCGTGGCCTGGAAGGGCACATCCCCTCCCTGGCTCCTCCCTCCTCTCTGCTTCCTGTTCACCATGATGTGAGCAGCTGGCCTCCGCCAGGCCCCTCCATGACCTTGCCTTGGAAGCAGCTGACTATGGACCCTAACCATGAGCCCAAATAAACCTCTGTCCCTTAAGCTGAGTGCTAGATACTGTGAGTATCAGATATTAGTTTAAAAATTAACTAATACATCCCTCGGAGGAATGTAAAATCCTCTGCAGATCCAATTCTTGTTCCTGGCCAAAATAAATAGAATGAGTCAGAACGTTCCTCCTCCAAGGCCCACGACAAATCTTAATTTTTCGTGAAGTCTTTCCTAATTACTACAGTCCCCATGAGACCCTCTTAATGTATGTGAGTGTTTGCCTCACTGATTCATTAATTAATAACTATCCATCGAGCAGATTCCATGTGCATGGGAAATGAGGACGCATGGTCCCCACACTCAGAGAGCTGGTGGCCCACTGCGCAGATGACTGCCACCACGCTCCCAAAGGCGCCGGAGTCCACATGTGAAGGAAGCACCCTTGAGAAGCTCTTCAGCAAAAAGGGCAGATCTCAGGGATGCATCTATCAAGAATCTGAGTCAGTGATCTCCTTAAATTCATTTTGCCCTACAAATAGGGGTTTCTATGGATCTAGGGAAAATTTTTTCTTCGGATGAGGAACAGTAGGGTAGGATGGAGGACACACTGGAAGTGGTGGCCCAGGTCGAAAAATGTCACCTTTGAATAATACCTGCAGGGGCAGGAGTGGCGAAAGATAAGGTCGAGGGCAGAGCTTTGGCATGGCCAGCACTGAAGTGAGTCCAGTGGAGAGGAGCAGCAGGGGGTTTGGGTTTACTGTTGAGCACAACAGGAAAGGGTGGGACGAGCGATTACATCATGGGAGTGGATGGGAAGAAAGACATGCCAAAAGTAGGGACGGAGGTGTTCTCACCATCTAGGGCATGAAGGGACAAAGACTTGACTCGAAGAAATGAGAGAAATTGCAAGCTAAGGAGACCTCTCAGAGGGAGGAAGGGACAGTGGGGTGCCAGACAAGAGTCAAGAAAGGACAGCATAGTGCTAAGACTGCGAGCCTAAGTGGGAGACCAAAATCACGGCTGACTGGTGGCTTCGGCAAGGAGAGTGCAGCTGGAGTGGGCCAGCTGCGTAATGGTGGAGCGTCCAAGGGCAGGCCAGGCCCAAGGTCTAAGATGGAAAGTAGGGGACAGCCGAGGGGAGCCACGTCTAAGTCGGGAGGGGTGGGGAACAACCCAAGAAAGGGAGGAAGCATCGTGTTTGAGACTAGCGAGCTATGCAGGTCTGTAACTTCCTCTCCCCTGCAAGGGGCTCAGCCTCTCACCTGCCCCTCTCAGTCTTCTGGGGGAGAAAGTAATGTGGAGATTAAGCACCTAGGCCCTGGCCTCAGACTTGGTCTATGGACGTCCTGGATTCCCTCAGCACCAGCTCTGTCTCTGTGACCCTGGACAGGGTACTTGGGGTCTCTAGGCCTTAGTTTCTTCATCTGTAAATGGGAGAGAAAACAGTAGCTCATCCGAAGAGTTGTGAGGCCTGAAACAGCAACGTGGCACATGGAAGGTGCTCAGTGAGTCGCCATACTGCGCACGGCCACGTCCTGTAACTACTCGCAGACAGCGGCAGAGAGTCTCCCCGGAGCTGACACAGAAATCATGCGTCCTTCTCAGGGATTGGCCAGAGAGAAGGTTGGGGAAAGGCTGGACGTCCACTGAGCACTCACCATATGCCAGACGCTGCTGAGCACTTGGGCCTCTCTCGACAGTCCCCGGGGAAGTCACCACCCCGTCTCACAGATGCGGAAGCAGGGCCGGGGAGGGGGACTGAGCTCGCCCCAGACCGAGCAGCTATTGAGCAGCGTGTATCTTTAGGCCCTTAAAAATTCCAACAGAATGCACTCCAAATTGCTATCTCCCTACTTCATCTAGCCCCACATTGTTTTAGAGTTTCAACAGGTATCTGTTATTCCAAAGTCAACAAGAAGTGGCATTTTCACTTGGGGGCCCAGGGCAGATGGGGACAGGAGGTGAGAGGCCTGGAGGCCTGGAGAGGAGGGATCGGGGCTTCCTGGGACCAGCTGCCCTGGAGGTGGGGGGCTCTGGGCAGCGCTGGGCGCCTCAGAAATCAACAGGGAAAAGCCACGCGAGGAAGATGGGTAAGCGTGTAATGCGCTTGAAAGAGATTTCCATCTAAGATTGTTAAAATAATAGAAAACTTTTCATGCTTAAAGGGATCAACTTCCTTAATCTGACACATGCTTCTAATCCCTGGACGAGACGCCTCTGTGCTTAGAAAATGGACAAACTTCCTTCTACACTGACCCCAAGGCCTGGACAAGGCACAGTGGTAATTGATTCAGTAAAACTCATGTGGGTTTTTTTTTTTTTTTTTCTGAAGACACAGAGGACTCCAGAGTCCTTATCACCAAATAATAACCCTCTGGACAAAAACCCTAAGGAAGACTCGGGGGTGGGGGAATCACCTCCGCAGACGGTGGCCTCAGCGCCGAGCCCTCTGTGCTGAGAAAGCGTCGTGTCCGTCACTGTCTGCTCGTCTGCGCCTCTTGACTCTGGTAATGATGGCAGATGTGTCCAAGGCAGTCATTTCACTTTCTGAAATAATTCTGGAATGTCTGTGCTCTGCCTCTCAGCATGCCGGGGGCGAGAATTCACCTTTGACAGGTGGCCCCAGACTCCAGGGGAACCAGGGGCTTGCTGGGAAGTGAGAGGCAGTAGACCGAAGGAAAGCTTGAGCCCAAAAAGGAAAGGAGTCTTTCTGTGAACACTTCTGTTTCCTGTGTTCCTTCCTAAATGATTGGACTCTGGCAGGTGCGTGAAAATGTAAACCAAGTCAACCAACAATTAATTACTAGACACCTAGTGCTTTCTAGGCACATAAAAATGAAGGAAAACACAGTCTGTCTTGTCAAGAAGTTTGTAATTGGTTGTAATACAATGCGGTAAATCCTATTGACACACATGAGGACAGTGGGATGAAGGAATTAGCCCACTAATTCTTCAGTGGGCCTAAAGGACTTAGGAGGCCAAAGAAAACTGCCGCGAGATGCCCAGGGCTGAAACTTTCCAGCACATCAGCGATCAGTTTACCATTTGTTTGCATCTTGCTGCCCACAGTCCTCTTGAGAGTCAAGGAATTAGTTCTGCTGTTCCTAATGAGGCTACAAGAAACCCACTTGCTATTCTTAGCTTCCAAACTAGTCTGGTGGGAAAAGAGTGGAAATTCTGGACCTTAAGAACAGATTGAGCAATTTTAAAAAAAAGAACAGAATGAAGCACTTTTCTCAGAACTTAGACAAATTTTAAATTTTTGACATAAAAGAAAAGAGGTATTTTTTTTTAAAAGGCTCTTTCCCTCCAATAGGAAGTGTTATTGCTTGTTAGAGAAAGAATGGAAAGATACAACAAATTCCACCCTCCCCTCCCTTGACCTCTATTCCTTCCAAAGAAATATTGTCTTCCCACCAAGAGCAGCATATTAGTCAGCTTTCCCATAGCTAGGACAAAATACCTGACACCACAACTTAAAGCAGGAGAGGTTCATTGGCTTGTGGTTTCAGGGGATTTAGTCCATGGTCAGCTGGCTCCAAGGTAGCAAAATTATGGTGGAGGAGTATTGTGGGCCAAAACTGCTTAGGCTGGGAAACAGAACAGGGGAACAATGCCCTAGAGGAAGGAGCCAGAGACCAGATATAGACCCAAAGGTCACACCTCTCAACCCATGCAGCAGCACAGGAGTGAGCTTTACTAAGCCCCTGGGAGGGTCCCAAGCCAATCAAGTTGACAATCCACCTTAACTGCCACAAGTTGGGTCCTCTAAGAGTTAAGAGGATGGAGAGTAGTAGGGTCATCTCTGCAAACTTACACCCTGCCTTCGCTTTTTCTCTGGAGCTCCACCTCTGCCTGAGGCAGTTGGCAAAGTCAGGGTTCTTGAAGTTGTAGCAAACTGACAGACAACCTCCCAGCTCACCTATAGGCCAAAATGGCTCACATTCCTGCACACCAAAAATCTGATTGCTCCTAAGATCATTGTGCTGGTCTCTCAGGCTCCACCCTCATTGTCTGAGGTGACCAGTCGAGCTTCCTGACTCAAGAACAATGACCTAGATGGCGAGGGTCACTGTCTGTTGTCCCTCAAGCTTCTCAGCCTCCCATGGCCTGCCCAAGGTGTTCTTTTTTGCCTCCTTCGGCCACTTTCAAGCCACGGGTCCTCCGTCCCCTGGGTGGGAACAGCTTTGGTCTTTCCCAGTGAACAAACCATGACTTCCTTTGTGCCATCTGACTCTTGGTCTTTCCACCTCACTTGCTGCTTCTCAAATATTTAGATAATGGCTGTCCTTCTTTGACTAGGGCGAGATTAAAGCACAACAAACAAAACCTTAGGAAACTTGACCTTTCTTGGTGACCTCTTAGTTACCAACCTCTCTTCTTCCTTTAATGAAGGGTTGACGTGCTTCCTTATCGGCTCCCCACATGTGCTTTACCCAAAGGACAGTCTTCTATTGTCTCACGTGTCTGAGAAATTGGGCCTCTTCCTTGGGCAGTGGCCCAAAGCCAACTGCTTCAAGGGCAGATCCCACCAAAACGGTGGACTCGAAACCCCAGTGCACAACCGTGTGCATGCTTGTTGATGCTCCTGGAGCAACCTCTGCTGAGTTTGTCTTTCCTCTCATGAGCAGCGTTCTCCCCGAGCCCATCGGGCTACCAGCTCGCGGGCCCCACCCGCACTTACCTCCCCATGATTCCTTCGCTGGCTTGAGCAGTTTGTAAAAAGCAGACAACTGCAAACTCAGCAGCCTCCAAAGGGACCAGCCAGTCCTCAGGCCCTCACAAGGAGCGAACCCAGCGGGGAGGGATTTGGGTCAGGATGACCAGCTGCCAACTAGGAAATCCCTTCAGGACCAGCCCATTGTATGGGGCTGAGAAGGGCCCGGTGCCTGAGAACAAACTGGGATCACGAGAACCAAAGCAAAAGCTCATCCCCGGGCCTAGCAGCCCTCAGAGTGGAGAGAACTATCATTTATGCAGTAGCTAGAACTAGGAGTTTGTCTCAGGACAGAGTCTGGCTCCAGCGAGTAAAAATGGTGATCCAGAGAACCACGGAGGAGGCCAGCTGGTAGTAACGCAGGCTGTGATTCAGGGTTCACATCCCTTAGGACCTTCCTCGGCTCTTCCCACAGCCTCCCCAACTTTAAACAGGGACGCTAACACAGCCTGCTCCCCTGGGCCGGTGTAGGCTTTCCCGAGACGGTGCGTCACGCTGCTTCTCTCTGCTCACACAGTAAGCACTCAGTCAGCGTCAGCTATTGCCATTTCTCCAGCTTGTGGACTGTGCTGGGCACGCGCCACGAGCGCAGTAACCACCACGATGGGGCACCGCGTCCTGGGCCTGGGTGAGAAGCTTACACCCAGCCACTGGAGAGGAAGGCTGAGGGTTCTGGAGTGCCGTGAATATGGCCTGCCTTGTCTCGTTCAACCCGGAGACGAGAGCAGAACAGGCGACCCAGCGGGCGTGGCTGCAGCAAAGGAAATGGGGCAGGACAACTCTGGTAAAGTCCATTTGTTTCTAGACTGCCATGAGATGCTTTTGGGCTTCAGAGTCTAGCAAAAGTCCTTGCGGAATGGGAAGGCACAAAAACACACAAAGAAGTTTGGCATCCAATAAAGGGAATGCTCCATCAATGGAAGGCAATAATCTGTTTTATTCAAATCAAAACCTTGATTACGACCACGAGGCAGGGTCTTCCCACACTGCACTCTGGTCTAAAGCCAGGATTCTTTCCCTGGGATCTACACATTCCTGGGTGATTTCGGAGAAAATTTTGGGGTACATGTGACCCACTCTGAATCGCGTGTAAAATTTTGCATGCTTGTTTGCTTAACTTCTCTACGGGGAGGAGAAAGAAAGTGAGCTCAGAGCTATCATCGGCTTCTCTAAGTGATTTGTGGCTGCTCCCCCTTTGCAAGGATCCCTCTTCTCCAGTGACACACAGACTTTATGAAGTCAACAAAAGAATTGTCAGGGAAGATCCACATGTGGGAAGGGAGAACTGCATGCCACTTCACACACTGTGAGCTTAAGCAGCAACACGTAGCTAGAGCATTGTGGTTAAAATGGAAGTTGCTGGAATATTAGTTTTTCTTCAAAGTCCAGCTACAGAACATAGTTGTGTGACCATGGGCAAGTGAATTAAGCCCTTTGTATCAGTTAGCTCTTGCTATATAACAAATCATTCCACATCTCAGTGGCTTAAAATAAGCCTTTTCTTACTTGTCACAAGTCTACAAGCCCACCGGGGAGGGGGGACCAACTGAGGTGAGGTGTGGGTGGTATCATCCTGCCCTCTCCCACATCTCATCCTCTTCCTGGAGGCAGGGGGTCACCCCACGTATCTTCCTCCCCTGCTGACCACAAGAGAGCAAAGAGAACCCTGCAAAGTCCCTAGACCTAAGCTACAAGCTGGTACACGGTCACTCTTGCAGACTGACACTGCTGGGGGTGCAGTGCAGAGGCAGAGAGCTGTCCGGCAGGCGTGAAGTCCTGGGTTTGATCCCCAGCACTGCAAAAAAGCAAAGAAAGAAAGTTGGGGGGTTTAAAACATGCTACCCCTAAAAGTAGTACCTTGGCAGTGGAGAAAACTACAGAGGCAGGAAGGCCTCTCTTACCCCTCCCTGGCATTCTCCCTCAAAGCAAGTCATAAAACCAAGCAAGATCAGGGGTCTCCGAGAAGGAGAAAGGTCGGGAGACCCTCACTAGAGAGCTGTCTGTGTCCCTCTCCTGGAGTAAAGAAAAACCCTTACCTCTGAGGACACAGTGTCCCAGAGAAGAATCTGAACCAAGAGACCTGGCTAAATTCTCCCTGAGTGTACCATCAGTAGGCCACACACATTTTGCCCTTTATATTTCTCCACCACTACCCACTCTTCTGTTCTAAATTAGAATAAAAATACACAAATGTAAGCATTTTAGGGGACTTCTGCTCCTGGTGAAGGTTCATCTGTCAAGTAAAACTTACATTAAAAGTATTTCTCTTTTGGTATAGAGGCCTCCTCAGCTATGAACCTACCTCTGGGTAAGGAAAACATATTTTTGCTCCTACAACACCCTGTCCTTTGTTGTGGGAAGAAGGGCAAGGTTGTACTGTGAAGGCAGAAGACACGAAAGGAGAGAATGCGAGTGGCGGAATTTCTCACACTCTCTTCGCCAGGGCTTCCTGCTAGGACCCGGGCTACACAGAGGGAAGTGAGCTGCAGACCAGCAGGTCCTCGGGGCTTAGAGTCAGTTCCCATCGTCACACCCACACCTGAGTCCCACCTCTTGCCAGGTGAGTGAGGCATCAGACTCTCGGGGAGGGCACGAACCTCACTGTAAACTGTGCATATGAAGTAGCTAGGTCTCGCCTCCTCCTGAGAATCTGAGGGGAGCTGAGGAGGTGATGCTAGCCCTGGGCGGCAGCTGCAAATGCAGATGCACAGAGCCTGGGCTACACAGTGAGTTCAAGACCAGCCTGAACTGTGTAGTGAGACCCCCATGTCAAAAAAACAAACACAAAAAAACCCCGACCAGTGAGTGGCAAGTGACAAGCTGCATCTCCAGACGTAATTTAGAGTGGCAAATGAGCTGATGTGCTTCAGTGGTATAGCTGCAGCTGGTGGCAGGCTTGTCAGAACCCTGCTCTTATCTTAGCCTGCGTGTGGCCGGCCCACTGTTGCATTTACCACCACCATATGTGCCTCTTTCTCACACTGCATGCTTGTCACAGGCAGTTTTGGGAAGCCCACAAGCTAATCTCAATTAAATGAATAGAAAACAAACATTGCTGGAGAGCTGCTGTGCAAAGGGAAAAAGACCTGATGATGAGACTTCAGAAGACTCCAAGGCTGCAACAAAAAGAAAGCTGCATGTAGAAGAAAACACCACGAGTCCCGCCTAACTTCCAGGCTCATCTCAACCGGTGATTCACAGGCCCCAAGCCTGCTGTGTGTAATACGTGGTGACCGCTGTCCAGTGAGGCCATGAAAACATCAGCGCTACTCACCACATGGAGACCAAGCAGGCTGCAGTAGAAGACAAGACTTTGGAGTTTTTCAAAAGAAAAAATGTGAACACTAAGAAGAGAAGCAATTATTGAAGGCCACACTTCATCTAAAGTGTCCCAGCGGCTACCTCCGTGTGGAGGCTGAGAAACCCCTTACTGTTGGTGTGGGGCTAGGCCGGCCTGCTGCTGAGCACGTTTGCGCTGAACTTTTAGGAGAGAAAGAGGCTGAAGAAAAAGGCGCACGTGTTTTTCTTTCAACTAGCACCAGAACTAGATGAACAGGTGAAATAGCAGAGGATATTGAAGCACGATTGTTAGAGGATTAATGAGTCACTAGGGCACAAAATCCAGTCTGATGAGCCTACTGATGCTGACGACAAGGAAATAATGCTTGTTTTTGTTCGATATATTTATCAGGAGGATGTGCATGAGAATATGTCCTTGCACTTTCGTTGCCAACCAACACCACAGCTGCAGAACTGCTCCAGTCTTTGACGACAAGGAAATAATGCTTGTTTTTGTTCGATATATTTATCAGGAGGATGTGCATGAGAATATGTCCTTGCACTTTCGTTGCCAACCAACACCACAGCTGCAGAACTGCTCCAGTCTTTGACAGCACGTCAGGAAGAATGACTTGGTCATTCTGTGTCGGGATGTGCACAGATGGAGCACCTGCCATGGCTGGACTTTCTGGTTTCACTAGTCAGGTCAAAGAAGCAGCCTCTGAGCACAGGTCCCTGTACTGTGCTATCCACGGAGAAATGCTGGCCTGCTAGAAAATGTCACCTGAACAAATTAAAATTATCACCCACAGGAAGCACATGGCCTTAGCTGGTGCCTCTGTGCACTGCGCTGTGAGGAGCTGGACACAGCGCACACATCTTTCCTTATACACAGAGGGAGATGGCTTTCTAAAAGGAGAGCACAGACCAGTTTTCAGTTATGAGAGCTGCCCCAGAGATTTCTTTTAGCAAAACAGACACAGCTGGGAGCACATTTCAGTGACACAGAATTACTCATGTGACATAGTCAACCTGCTTGATGAACTCAACTGGTCTCTTCAGGGAAGGGTGACAACTGTGTTAACGCCAGCAGATAAAGTGGATGCATTCAAAGCCAAACTGGCATTACGGGGGCAACAAGTGAACATCGGGATTTTTGACACGTTTCAAACATTAGCAAAGATTTTTGAAAGAGCCTGACCCAGGGCCTTCTTTCTCCCAGCTGGTACATGATCATCTGTCTCAACTGTCAAAAGGGTTTGATTATTACTAGCCAACCACAAAAGGCCCCCAAACTGGGAAGCAGCGGATCTGCAACCTATTTGTGAATAAACCACGTGAATTGACTTTGTCTGTGCTAGAAGAGGATCAACTTCTAGAGAGCACAAATGGTGGTGGCCTTAAAAGTATGTTTGAGACAACTTCAATTTCCATATGTTCTGAATTAAAGCCGACACAGAGTATCTGGAGATGGCCACAAGAGCACTGAAAAGCCTGCTTCCATATCCAACATCCTATTGTTGTGAAGCGAGGTTTTCTGCAATTACAGCAACCAAAACAAGATCACAGTGTGGACTGGACATTAGCGACACACTTCAGTTGTCATCATCTCCCATCACCCTGAGACAGGACTGTCAAGTTGGAGGGAAAAAGTCCAGGGCTCCCACTGAGTTAGCATTATGGTGAGTTCTACCATTATTTCATTATACGTTACAATGCAATAATGTCAGAAATAAAATGCACAGTCAATGTAACACACTTAAAACATTCCCAAACCCCCTCTCCTCCCACCTGTAGAAAAACTCTTTCATGAAACCAGTGTCTGGTGTCGAAGGTTGGGAACCCCTGCTCTACACTCCTCTTCTCTCATGTGTAAGACGGAATGAGAGCGGGGCCTGACTATATATATTAAACCGCGTCACAATGTCCGCACACCGTGATCACTAGGAACATCTCACTGTTATTACTAATAAGCGTTCCTGTGGGCTCACACCTTGTGTTGGAGTCAGCACAGACATCCCCTCGCATGTCCCCTCTGTGTGCTGTGACCCTGCTGACTGCAGAACCATCCCTCACTCCGGCGGAGCCTGCCCAAGCCCCGCATTTGAACAGGATCTAGTCCACACCAATCACGAGGCCAAGTATCATCCTGCTGTGACATACAAGCAGGCACAGCATCCAACCGGAATATTCCTGCCATATTCTAAAACTTCAATTTCGCCATGAAGAAATGCAGGGAAAGCCAAATGACACACTCTATAGAAAAACTACAGTCTTTCAGAATGCCAATTATGAAAGGCAAAGAAACGTATGAACGGCAGGTTTGATGGTAAGCTGGTACACTGTGGCCCCAGCCCCATCTGCCTGCTACCCAATTTGTAAATAAAGTTTTATTGGAACACAGCTGCTTTTTATATGACAAAGGCTGAGACTCTGGCCCTCTGTTGAAAATATTTGGCATTTAACATAAAAAAAAATTTGCCTGCTCCTAAATTACATAAAAAATTTTGCTACATTTCCTGATTTTAATAACTGAATTGTGGCTATATAAAAGAATGATCTTGTTCTTGGGAAATCCACACTAAAATATTCAGGAGTAAAAAGGCATTGTGTCCACAACTGACCCTCAAATGTTCAAAAAAATTATATAAAAAGAGGCAGAGAGAGGGGAAGAATGATAAAGTAAATGTGCAAAATGTTAACTGGTGAATCCAAGTAAAGAATATGTTATGGGGAGGTCTCTGTATATATATTAGCAAATTTTTTCTTCATATTTG
>PVJO010033065.1:0-12493 GCA_004026905.1 Hystrix cristata | reverse complement strand
GTCAGCTGATTAGTCTAGCAACCTTAGTTACATATGCAGAGTTCTTTCATAGATGTATCTAGGTTATGGTTGAATTAAATAATCAGGGGATGAGAATCTTGAGAAATTTTTTCATAACTTTAACTATCATAGGGGATTCTCCTACACAGAAGGTCGCATAGCTAGTTAACCTTGAGTTAGAAAGCATGTGTGTCAAACCTGAAATAATGGGCTTCCGGGAAGATGGTGGAGAAGTGAACAGCAGAGTACCACTTCTCCAAGATTTGGTGTCCAGACACTGGAATATAGCAATTTAAGGAAGAGAAGGAGGGAAGTGGCCGCCCAGGACCCAGCAGGGATCTGAAGACAGATGTGAAGCCCACAGGGGGAGCAAAAAGAGAGACCTCAGAGCAGAAGGGGGAGGTGGCAGACGGTGCTTCCTCCCAGATCCCTGGCTTGTGGTGTGGGAGAGGCAGTTAAAGCCTGCAGATGCACGGGGACTACTGGCAACCCCAGAGGCCTCCATGGAAAGACACACCTGTGGAATGGAGCAGTGGACATAGCAGACTGCAGCGGCTGGTGAATTATTTGGGTTCAGACGTTGCCTGGGAGAGAGTGATTGGCCAGTCACCATCTTGGAAAGGGGTCAACTGAGGTCAGAACTCAGACAAGCTGCCAGTGGCTCTCTGGCCGGAGCAAGGTGGAGCTGAGTTCAAACTCAAGTTGGCAGGAGGGCGAGGAGCCAAGTCCAGCTGGCAGGAGACACACAGTGTGTCTCTAGCTGAACAAATAGGGTTCCAGCCTCACAGCCAGAGACCAGGCTGAACTTGAGTGGAACTGGTGATGAAGCCTGAGTGTCGAACCCAGCTGGGGTCACTCACTGCCCCGCCATAACTCCACTGCTAGGATGCATCAGTAGAGACCTGGGCCTGCCTGCTCTGTCTACCGGCGACAGCAGAGACATGCCTGGAAGTGGACTTTTTGTTTTTTGTTGTTGGTGGGGGTTTTTTTCCTATTTCTTTTTTTCTTGTTTTTATATGAATATGAAATTTGTTTCTAGTTTTTTTTTGTTGTTATTGTTTTGTTCTGTCCTTATTTGAGTCTGTCCTCTCTTTCACTCCTTTCTTCTTCATTACTTTCTCAAAGTTTGCATAATCTTCCCTTGTCCTTCAGCCTTGCTTCAAATCTCTTCCTCTCCTTTTATTTCCCTAGTTTTTCCTCCTAATACCTTTTGAATTTTCTCCCTGAGTGTAAAATCACCACATTGAGGGCATACTTACTGTATACAAGTTTCTGGTTTATTTTAAATATTGTTAAATAACCACAAATTTAGTTCATATGGTTAAAGGTGGCAAATTAGTAATTACCACAGTTTGCCATTTTCTAGGCTGTATTTGATGCTATCGTTATTACTTTAGCCAAGATAACAGGATTTTTCTAATCAGTTGTTCTTCCTGGAATGCCAGGACTGAGATTGCCTGAGGGTCATAAACAACACTATAGGCCATGGCCAAAGAACCAGGGGCTGGGCAAATAGGCAGCAACTTCTCAGCCCCAACAAATTGAAGAGGCAGGATCTTACAATAGATTTAAAGCCCCAAAAGCAGCTACACCTGGAAGACATCTCTGAGGAAGTAGTCATTTCCAAAGAGTTCTCAATATTAGCAATAAAGCTACCTACCTTAAGCAACTCACAAGCATCAACCCAGGAATTAAACTAGCAACACAAAAAAGAAAGAAAGAAAACGGGAAGACACGTAAGCAAGATGTAACTCCAGACTTCCAGCTTGTCAGAGACAAACCCGGGGTAACAAGGTGGAACAATCCAAAAGCCACCCACCCAGAGTCTCAGAAGTGGTAACAGCAGAAGTAACGAAGCAGATGAATCAGGCTCTAGAAAAGATCAAAACAGAAATAATTCTCACATAACTACAGAGATGGTGACCAGAATGAAAGACATGATTAGTGACTCTGCAGAAGATACAGATAAAAAAAAATAGAAGTGTTTAGGAAAATGATGGAAAACATGAACGCCCAACATAGGAAAGAAATGGAATCCATGAAACAGATTCAGATCGCCAGAAGATGAAAAATTTCATTAAAAATATATGCAATAGAATGAAACGATGTGAAGACAGAATTTCAGATATGGAAGACAAGATTACAGTTAGTGATCATGAAAAGAAAGAGTTCTTCAAAATGGTAAGGGACCACGAAAAACCAAACCCAAAATAGTTTGCTATGGTTTACTTCTAATTCCACTCCCCTGACTTTATTACTATATTACCAAAGACACCTTTACAGTATTTCTTTGTATCCAGTACATTTTTCAGGTACCCAGAGAAAATTACATGAAATACTAATTAGCAGAAAACACTATTTAAACAGACTGAACAAGCATCAGACCAAAATAGGATATGGCAGAACTTTGGAATTACAAAACCAGTATTTTTTTAAAAATGTAGTTCATATGCTAGAGACTTTAATAGAAGAAGTGGACAACATGCAAGGAGGGATGGATAAAGTAGACGGAGAAACAGAAATGCTAAGAAAGAATCAAAAAGAAGGACTAGAGGTCAAAAGCATGGTCACAGAAATGAAGAATGCTTTTATGGGCTCATACATAGACTAGACACAGCTGAATAGAATCTCTGAGTTTGAGGATATGACAAGAGAAACTTCTAAGAATAAAAAGGAAAGACTAAAAAGGCTAAAAAAATAGATCAGAACATCCAACAATTGTGAAACAATTACCAAACGTGTAAATATGAGTGTGTCAGTTATTTTTCTGTCAGTGGGACAAAATATATAACACCTGCAACTTAAAGGAGAGGTTTATTTTGGCTCGTGGTTTCAGCCCACAGTCAGCAGGCTCCAAGGCAGAAATTACATGGTGGAATGGCATGGCAGAGGACAACTGCTCAACCCATGGCAGCTAGGAAGCAGAGAAAGAAGGGCAGAACTGGGGACAAGAATAAAAACTTTTGGGTCACACCCACCAGTGTCCCACCTCCAGACAGGCCCCACCTCCTAACAGCACATTCACTTACTGAACTCATTAGTGGATGAATCCACAGGTAAGTATTGTGCCCCTGTGATCCAGTCACTTTCCCATCACATGAGACTTTTGGGGGGACATTTTAGATCTAAACCAAAACAATGAGTAATGGGAATTTTAAAAAAGAAAGAAAGACACAGCTGGGAGGGAAAGGAGGAGAAGGGGGTGTAAAAAGAATTAATTAAGATGTGTTATGTACATGTACATATACCAACTCCCCACGATGAATGTAATCATTATGTACTGCAAATATTGCTAATTGAAAAAGAAACATTACAAGCAATAAAGAACGATTAGGCCTTTATCTATAAAGATGTTGGGATGATAGTTACCTTTGAAAATGGAAAGCCCAACGCCCAAACAGATTTGATGGCAAGTTTTGCCAAACATTTAAAGAAGTCATTAAATTGGCATGACGTGGGGTCATCATGAAACAAATAAAAGGAGAATGGGAATTTAAAAATGAGAATAAAAATGGCAGGGAAAGGGGGAATAATTTGTCAGTTTGCCAAGATGAGTGGGCTCTAGCCCTTTCTGAATTACTGAATCAACTGCCTCAAAGGAAAACCCGTTAGTTTAGCTATGCTCATTTGATAAAAATAAAGCTACAGAAGCTAAGAAAACCTCTTCCCTTTGTTCAGATTCTGTGTCTGCCAAGTATCAGTACCGTCTATAATTTGGTTCCCTGAGTGATATGCCAATCCGGAAGGAATCCCTTGAACAAATGGTAGACATGCATTATCCCACCAGATCCAGCTGGAAATTAATAAGTGACTCCCTGATTTATATGTCAGTCTTTTACAAACGCAGTTAGTGTAAAGCAGTTCCCCCAAGCTTAACCAGTCTTGGTACACTAAAAAGACTACGAGTTGCTGGATGTGCAAAGCTGGAGATAAAATCCTGAAACCATGAACAACTTTCAATCACTGAGCTTTGAAAATTTTGGCATGTTAAACATTCTGGTCGTTATTCCCTAGCTCTCAAATGACTCACAGGTCAGATTTACTTCCACTAGAAATAAATATGCAAAAAAACAGGAAAGTGGGAGGAAGATAAAACAGCAGAGAAGCAAAAGGCTTTAGTGTCATGAGACCTGAATTTGGACAAGATACCCAAGCTCCTACCCTACATTTCCTCATTTAAAAAGTTTCTAGTGAGACTGAAATGAGATTATATAAAAAGGAATGAAATCTTGCAAAATATGGATCTATTAAATATGTCCCAGGCAAATTGGACTGTGTAGAAATAATAGCTGTGAAATCAAAACTATATTAGAGCAAAATAAATTTCATTATAATGTTCATGAAGAAATAAATGGATTCTGATAAGAATAGTTTAAGCAAATTAAAAGTGAAATGGAAAAATTCTAAATATTTTAACTTTAATGCATAGAAAATTTGATAAGAGAAATAAGTTGACCATGTGTTATTCTCTCTGAAAAAATTCCTTAATGAAGAAAACTAATGAATAACCTTATAATTAAAAATGATGAAAGGAAAGTGATTTAAAAAGCATGGACTCTCGAGCTGGACTAGCTGTATTTGAAGTACATCTCCATTGATTCCTTAACTATAATCTTCAACCGGTACCTTAACCCCCCTGTACTCTCAATGGCCTCATCTGTAAAATGGGTATAAAAAGGCCTTGAACTCATGGCAATCCTCTTGCCTCAGCCTCCCAAGTGCTGGGATTACAGGCCTGCCAGTGCCTAGAGACTCTACCATTAAGCTCCTTCCATGGCCTCTTTTTATGTTTTGTTTTGAGACAGGGTCTGGTTAAGTGGCTAAGTTGCTAGGTCTGGGTTTGAACTCACAATCCTCCTGCTTTAGCCTCCCTAAGTGCTGGGATTGCAGGCGTGCAGCACTGTGTCTGGCTTCTTTTTTTACTTTACTGCAGTGCTAGGGATGGACCCCACCCAGGGCCCAGCATCTGTAAGGCCCTCCACCTGTGAACAGCATCCCCATATCTAGTGTTAAGTTCGTTTGAGGAGTCAAAGGAGAGTGTATTCCAAGTACTCAAAAGAGTGCCTGCCACAGACAAAGTGCTATATATGCAATGGCTACATACAAATCTTTCTCATTGATTAATTCTACTGTCCTGTAGTGCCATCATTCGAGAGGCTGAGGCACAATTCTCCATGAGTTTGAGCCCAGCCTGGGCTAAATAGTGAGTTCAAGGCCAACCTGAACTACTTAGTGAAACCTTGTCTGAAAAAAAAAGTTAAGAAAAGAAAAAGAACCACATCATCTTGTAAACATCATCTCACACATAGTGAATATATACAATTTTATCTGTCAATTAAAAAACAAGAATATGTTTCCATCAGTAATCTATTCAGGATAAAGATTTGATCTGGATTCCGTTTAAGCACGTATGTGGTGGTGGTGGTGTACAGAAAATATCTTCCCTTTATGACCAGTTTTATTTTTTATACCCTTAAGAAAATTTCCAGATTTTTCCATTTTTTCCTATCTCAGAATTATTTTTGCTCCTCATATCCCTGTCTTGTTTCCTTTCACCATTTCCCTTTTTATTGCCCAGTTTTCAAAGGTCAGTTCATTTTCTTTCCCCTATCTCCACTACTAATCAACACATTCTCTTTGAATTCTTTGCCATGACCACAGAACGGCAGACTTCATTATTTGAACCGATGTCTGTATCATGTGTGTGTTTGGTTCCATGTTCTCAGCTCCACTTGCCCATTGGAATTACCTGGAGAGTTTTAAAATAGATGCAGCCTGGAGATTGGGAATTTTAAATGCTCCTCAGGAGATCTGTCTTAATGTTCAGCCAGGGTTAAGAACCACTTAGTCTATCATGAATGTCAAGCTCTCTTATAACAGAAAAAGCGTTTTATTAGTAGCCTTTGCTAGTATACATGGAAGTTATGATGTTTCTTGAAGAACACTGTACAATATTGATGCATTTTGACTATTTCTTATAAATGAATAACGATTTTAGTAGCAAAGAAACAACAGTGGTTTGAGTATAAGATATAGAAAGCGTATCCCTTGGCACATGTAAACTAGACAAGCTTTTGAAACAAACATTTTTGGCTGGTTTCCAATTTGAAGATTTTCCTGCTAAAGATACTACATGAACCGTGAGCATGCACACACATTCTGGGGATGACGGGATGGCATAGGCATCAAATGTTTGACTTCACTTAGATTTTCTGGATGATAAACTTACTTTATCTAGCAGTCAACATGGATGTTGATGGGTTGTTTATAATTAAAAGGGGGAGTTCATATGAAAAATACAAAATTAAACACCATTTAATGAAACAGATGTTCCCTTGGGAAAGGTTGTGGGGGTTGGGCTGGGGAGTGAAGATTTATTTTCAAAAAGCTTGGGTAACCTGAAAATAACTGGCGCCATTAAGGCTCAGTTTAATGGCCACTATACATGGCTAATAAAAGCATGCAACTATTCTTAAAAGTACCAAGTCATAAATTCTGTATCGCCGAGTCTATGTTTTGCAAAAGAAACAAAAAAATGCGAATTTTGGTTTTGGAAGTTTTTTTTTTTCCCTTAAAACAACAACAACAATAATATGCACCCTGGAGACTAATTATCTGCCTTTCATTTCTTGGTCACAAATTACTTCTAAGATTCATCTTTGTTTTAATCCCTATTCTGCAGTGTTTACTTCTGTCTTTTAACTGTAAATACAAATATTAAAGATGTGTAAGTAACATATATGCAGTTAGAACATTGAGCAATTTACCATGCATCCAGCCAATGTTTAACTCATTTCAAGTGATTAAAGCTTATAAAAGCAAATCATTTGCCCTTCCTAGGTCCACTAAAATTACTTTCACCAAAGTGGTTTTAGAGGAACATAGTTACTGAGTTAGATACTGCTGAATTAGTAAGTTTATACTCCCCCAAAGAGTATTTAGTAAGTCAGCACATCTGTAATTTCTAAATTGCTGCTCTTATAAACAAAGACAGAGATAACCAGAGGCTACAATTTAATGGCTCTCTAGACAGTTATCTATTCCAGTTCATCACTGGGTGATATCTCTATGGAAATTCCTTACATCATGTAACTCGATACAGGAATAAAAAGATGACACTAGCAGAAGATAGCAGTAGCAAGTTCTCTGGCTTGTGTGGCAGGAAGCCTAGGCTCAATCCCTTTAGCAGGAATCCCTGAACTGTAGATGTAGCCTCAGAAAATCTGTATCATCAGTGTTGACAATCAGAAACCCAATCAAATTAACAACCTCAGGCCTCTTGAGAATAAAACAGATGGCTTTTTGACTGATAGTAGGTTCCCGTGACAAAGAGGTTAAGAACTTTAAACAGAGGACTGGGTAGAGAGTAGTGACAAGAATGAGTAGGGTGTCCCAAAGTAAAATAGGTTTGAGAGGCCTAAGCACTTTCACAGATGTTAGGTTTCTGTTAATAAGGAAAAATGTTTTCTAGTAAGACCCAAGTGGCAACCACGCAGGTATTTATGGTAAGAGTTGGCAAACTTTTTGTGTAAATGGCCAGATAGTAAATAGCTGAAGATTTGTGCTTCAAGAGGTAAAATAGAGGATATTATGTAGGTATTTACACAATGAGAGAACAAAATTGTATACATTTGGTGTTTGATACTAGTGATTGAGGGCAAGTCTCATTAAAAAGATCCATTCTCAGTCCTGAGCTAAAAAAAAAAAAAAAAAGGAAAATTCTCAGGACTAGGGAAGGATCTCAGTGGCAGAGCCCTTGCCTAGCACATATAAAGCTTTGGGTTTCATTTCCAGCATGGCAGCCAATAAACAAAAATGTTATCATTGGTAGGCTATCGAACTTCAGTGTCATAAGGCAAGTTAAATATTCAGTATCTATTTTCTACGAAAATTCACAAAACTGTTAATAACTAACTCCAGGAGTATGTGAAGTTCACCACTGACGCTACTGGTTCAATAACACCTGAGACATGCAAAGTCTTTCGTGCTGAGAAATAACGCAGTGAATAACCATAGGCTTTAAACATTTACATTTTTGCAAGTTTTATAAGTCTGTCCAGCGAAGTCTTTTCTATTCCACATATTTTTACCATCAGTTGTAACACATTTTAGCACAATGCACCTCAGGTTGCACTGGATTAGTATGTTCTCAACTTATCTGAAAATACTCTGTTCCTTTTCAGGCAGACTATTCATATTGATATCCAATCTCTTCAAACTCGGCCTTGCCTCCAACAGCAACTGAGCAGTATTGATAACATCTGTCAGCTCATCAGGAATCAAAGAAAGAAATCATTTGCTTTTTTTTAAATTGACTATTGATATTGCTCCCACAGTCCTCAAATCTTTGAGCAGCTGTTCTCTCCAAAAGACTAATAGTTTTAAACAAGTTTATTTTTTCTGGGCACATTTGGTGAGCTATTACAAATACAAATTAATTAACTCAACATCAGTAAATGAATTTCTTTGCTTGGCCAATAAATACACCACTCGGAAACTTACTTCATGGCAGCCTCATTGTCATGTTTTATTTTGGTGAAGAAGTACTGCTCTGATGAGATATTCCATTTTAAATTTTCCATTTTTTCTGACCATTGCTTTCTTGTGAATTGGAAATACGAAGAACGTTCCATCATGTTGCCATATATTTATTCTTGTACACAGCATAGCTGTAGGTTGTTGCATAATAAACACGATACTTAAGCATCTAATTAGGTAACTAAATATTTGTAATCCACACTCCAGTGTGCCTTAAAATGTGACAGTCTACTTTGTTGTTCTTGTTCGACGTGATGGGTATATGATGGCAATTTTTAAAATATAAGGTATGTAGTATGGAAGTAAGCATGACACTTAAAATGAGACAAAGTTATGTTTCTCTGTAACTTATAGCTCACTAAGCAGCAATGTGAGATGAGAGATCCCCATTTGATCTCTGTGACAATAATATTTACCTCTGCTATTATAGCATGAAAACAACCAGACAGTATATAAATGAGTCAGTGTGGCCGTCTTCCAATACAACTTCCTTTGTGGACTCAGAAATGTAAGTTTCATATAATTTTCGTATGTCAAAAATATCTTTCTTCTTTTGATTTTTTGCATCTATTAAAAATACTAAACAGCATTCTTAACAAAAAAAAACCAAAGGGCAAAATGTTCATAACGTTGGAGTTAATAGTAATTTCCTGGATAAGTCGCCAAAAACACAGGCAACAAAAGAAAAATTAACACATACAACTACATCAAACTCAAAAACTTGTGTGCATCAAAAGACACAAGCACCAGAGTGAAAAGACAACCCATGGAATGGCAGAAAATATTTGCAAACCATACATCAGGTAAGATGTTAATATTCCAGAATATGTAAAGAACTCCTGCAACTCAACAACGACAGACATCAAATAATCCAATTTTAAGAATGAGGAAAGGACTTGTATAGACATAGTTCCAAGAATGATACATATGGCCAAGCAGCATATGAAAAGGTCCGGAACAGCACTTATGATTAGAGAAATGCAAATAAAAACCACATTGAAATAGAATCCTCATGCCTGTTTGGATGGCTAGCATCATAATCATAAAAACAAAACAATAAAAAAAAACCCCAAAAGTAACAAGTGTTGACAAGGATTTGGAGAAATTGCAACATGGTGCCTGGTTGATGGAATTATAAAATAGTGCAACCATTATGGCAAACAAACAGAAAAAAATAGAAATGCCATGTGATCTAGCAAGCCCACTCTGGGCATATCCTCAGAAGGACTTAAAGCAGCATCTCAGAGAGAAACATGCATACTCATATTCATAACAACATTATACAAAATAGCAAAGTGGTGTAAAAAACCCAAATGTCTATGGACAGATGAGTGGATAAACATATACAAATTATGGAACATTGTTCAGCCTTAAAAGGAATAAAATCCTGTCACGTGGTACAGCAGGGATGAACCTTGAGGAGATTATGCTAAGTGAAAGAAGTAGCTGGGGATTTAGATCAGTGGTTAAAGTGCTTGCCTTGCAAGCACAAGGGCCCGAGTTCAATCCCCATCACCAAAAAAAAAAAAAAAAGAAAAGAAAAAAGAAGTCAGTTGCAAAAAGACAAATATTGTGTGATTCCATTTATAGGAGGCACCTAAAGTTGTCAAATTCGTAGAACTTGAAAGTATGTTCATTACCAGGGGCTGAGAGAAGGGGGAAAGAGGGTTGTTTAATGGCTATAGAGTCTTGGTTTTGCAAGATGAAAAAGTTCTGAAGATCTGCTGCACAACAGCGTGAATATACTTAATATTACAGAACTGTATACCTAAAAATGGGTAAGATGATAAATTTTATGTCACGTGTTTTTTACTGTAACTAAAAATTAAAAGAAAAATTGGGGATTGAGAGAGTGCTTGCCTAGCAAGGCCCTGAGTTCAATCCCCAGCACCACCCTTCCAAAAAATTAAAAGAAATGTTCTTGGATTACATGCCATACGAAAACAAACAGAAAGCTGGACTTGGCCAGCAGGTTGTAATTGGCCAAGCCCTCTTCTTTGGCCCAGCCTCAGGAAACTTTTCCCAGGTTCCGTGCCTGAAGGTACCCTAAACCACGAGCGTCACATTGTTATGGTTTATACCTAAAATATTATCCCAGACTCTCAGGTGTGAGGAAGGTGATTGGATCATGGGAGCACTATACTCATAGGTGGATTCAGTAGCTAAGTGGGCTGGTAGCTAAATGGGCTCGTAAGAGGTGGCGCCTTGTTGGAGGTGGGTCACTGGAGGTGTGACCTGGAAGTGCACATTCTTGTCCCCAACCTCCTCCTCACCCCACACACCTCCTGGCTGCCATGGTTGAGCACCTTTTCGTCTGCCATCTCCCTCTATCACTACATTTTGGCCTTGGAGCCAGCCAAACATGAATTGAAACTGTGAGCCAAAATAAACCTCTCTTCCTTTAAATTCTAGTACTGGGTTGCAGGGATGGGAAAGTAACTCGGACCCACACCCACCTTTGGAGAATCTAATAAAACATCTGCAAGACCAGTAGGTAGAAACTTACTTTCATTCTAGAAAAATCGACAGTGGGTCCAGTGGTAAAAAGACCAGCAAACTTGGAGTAGAAGGTATTCAGAAAAGCCTAACTAATGGATGGGACAATAATTCAGGCAACTCTAACAGAGGAGAGTATGTGAATGGTGGAGAATTTGAGACCCTATTTGGAGGAGTATGGACATTGACAATTCATTGCTCCCCTTTATCCATAAGATAGTGAAGTTTAGATGAGGAAGGGTGATTTTATTCACAGTGTCAACTTTGTAAGTCAGTACCCCTCACCTTATCTGGGTGGGACAAGTTCCCTAGTCCTCAAATCAGCACTAAAAACTAGGAGACTATCTCACCAAGCGATAAAGTGCAAATGACTTTATTTCCCAATCTGACCAGCTTTAAGGACAGGAACACAGAAAACATTCTTTCCCATTCGGTTGATACTTATCTGTTTAGTAAGGATGGAAAAGTAATTAGAGCCTCTAGAATCATGGGCTAACTGCATTTCCACGCTGTCCTTTTCTTGGTACCTCAAGCTCTTCTGTCCCCGGGGAACCCAAGGAAATAGTGCAGACTGGGAAGGGAGCTGAAGTCTCCTAGGTTCTCTAACAAGAAGGGCAGGAGAATGGGTCTCCTTTAACAAAAGACTGGGTGACAGACAGCCTTGTTGCAAACAACAGCAGCATCCTTTTAGCGTCTTTTTTTAATCCTTCCTTCATCAGTGACTACTCAAGAACAAGCAGTTCAAACAAAGCTTTCTTCTTCCATTTGTTAACCAGGTTAGCCAAGCTCCTTCCTATTGTTAACCAGTTCATTTCTTCTGCCAAGGGAAAGACTTCCTAGCTCTGGTCTCTGGGATGTGCGGGGAGAGCCTTTATCAATGGGCCTTCTCCAGTAGCTGTCTCATCGGCTTTCTAATTTGCAACTGTCCCATGATGTGTTTATTCGAACCTCAGCCTCGGAACTGATTTGCCTTTGTTTCTGACCCAAGGAAGCTATAGTTAGGATGAGAGAGTTTGGCCACACTGTTCATGTGAAACACACTGCAGGAAGAAAACAGACTGCCATGCCCAGGTTAGAATTTTCAAGCTGCCTTTGCTTGGGGTTGTGCTTCTGTTTACTTCTGGGGCTGTGTTAACCTCAAGATTGCTCAGAAATTCTCCTGGAGTGATTTAATTGCCATAATGTTTTATCCAAGAAAAAGGAAATTAAATGCTCTTTGGTTTCTTTTTTTTTCCTTTCCTTTTCTTTTTTTATTTATTTTATTTTAAGAGTACGTTTTAGATGTACATAATGATAACATTCATCATAGGGGATTTGTACCTTATATCTTGTCGCTTCTTTTTTCCCGTTCCCCTCACCTCCTCTCACCCCCTCCTCCCACCCCCTCCTCCCTCCTCCCTCCTTCCTCCTTATTTACCAAAGCTTTGTTTCCATTTTTTCCTTCCATTTCTTTCTTTCT
>PVJO010033064.1:0-12496 GCA_004026905.1 Hystrix cristata | reverse complement strand
TGACCGACTGTGGTAGAAATTAACTTTGTATCTTTAACCATAAGAGCAAGGTCTACACCGTCATAAAGCAGAATCCAATATAAACCAGGAATTTGCATGTAGTGGATATTTTGTTAGTAGAGCGATTTTTCCCCCCTGCTTGTAGCAGGGATAATGAGGGATCAGAAAAGGTATAGAGGTAATGAGGAAAGTTCTAATAGATATAAAACTTACAATAGGATGTTACTTATGCTTTGGGAAACTTGAGTAGTTTACAAACAGTGAAAGGTGATAGTAGTGGGTCAAACCATGTAGATTCTATACAATATTTACTCATATGAAAGAGGAAAAGGAGAGAGAAAACAAGAAGAAAAGGAAAAACAGCATTTGCTTAAGGAAGGAAAGATATGAGCCAAGCAGGAGTCAATAAAAGTAAAAATCAAAACAACAAAACAAGAAAGAATATGTAGACAAGAGAATGTATTGGACAGGTATCCGGATGAATAAGAGAAAGAGAAAATAAGGAAAAACAAAACCAATATATACATATATTATGTATACATACACATACAGTGGGATTTCTCTGATGGCCACCACTCTGGGTGGGGCACAGGCCGAAACCTGATTCTGTGCTCGTTAGCCCTACCGAGCCTGCAGTGGTCAGTGCTGGGTACTATGTTGATCCTGGCCTCCAAGCATGGAGTCTGGGGGCAGTTGTCAGACTGCAGCTCTCTGGGGGATCTTTGGTAGCCCGCCCACATCTCCTTATAGTTTATATCTCTAAAAGTTCCTTAGTGGTGTGGGTATTGTTGGCTTTACCAGATAGTGATGGCTTGGATCAGAAGAGAAATAGGAAAAGAAAAAAAAAAGAAACAAAACAAAACAAAACAAAACAAAACACACACACACACACACCAAAACAACAACAAAAAACACTGAGGGAGAGAGGTAACAGTGCTTTCAGTGCAAGGTGTTTCCCACCTTATTTGACGTTCACCCTGCCGGTGCGCGGGCCAAGCCTGTGCAGATCCACCTGGGAAGCGGCCTGACCTGCAAGCTCAAGCCTCCGACCCACGATGGAGTCCAGAGCTGTCTTCCACGGGAGGGGGCGGAGCCAGCACAGATCCACGCAGGGAAGCGCCTGACCTGCAAGCTCCAGCCTTGCTCCAAAGATCATAACATTTATTTATAAATCACATGATTATGTTGAAAATTTTGAGGAATCTAAAATAGCTAGTAGAGGGCTGGGTGTGTAGCTTAGTGGTAGAGTGCTTGCCCACCACCGTGAACAAGGCAGTGAGTTCAATCCCCAGTGTGTAAAAAAATTTTAAAAATTTAAAAACAAACATATATGTACTAGCAGTAATACATGAGTTTAGTAAAATAACAGGATACAAAATTACTATGCAAAATGTATTTTATTTCTACATACAAAATGAACTATTGAAAGTGAAATGTTAAATACATAATATAATTATATAACAATTGGCTGGGGATTTACCTCAGTGGTTAGAGTGTTGCCTTGCAAGTGCAGGGCCCTGAGTTTGATCCCCAGCACCAAAAAAAAAAAAAAAAAAAAAAAAAAAAAAAAAAAAAAAAAAAAAAGCATATATATGTAAACGTAAATTTAAAATGAAACTAATACCACTTACAATTTCATAAAAAGCATGAAAGACTTGGGTAAATTTAACATAATAAATAGAAGTACTCAAAGCTATAAAACACGGCTAAGAAAAAAATATAGAACTAAATTAATGGAAAGACAAATCATGATTATAAATTAGAACATTCAACATTGTTTAGAGATCAAATATGCCCAATTTGTCTTACACAACCAATACAATTCCCATTAAATCCAAGTAAGCATTTTTATAGGAACTCAACTGATTCTAAAGTTTATACAAATATGTAAAGTACCTGAGGAGCCAAATGACTTTGAAAATTATGAATAAGTAGGAATACATATGCAACGTGATTTTCAAAATGTGTACCTGGAAAAAAGTGAAACTTGATCTTTACTTTATGCCATATACAAAAATCAACTCAAATTAGTTTATAAGCCTAAATACTAAAAGTTAAAGCTATAAAACTTATAGATGAAAACACGTGAGAAAGGTAGACAAAGGTGCTTTAAGTAGAATACAGGATGCATGAGAAAGAAGAGAAAAAAATGATAAATTTGATGTTATCAAAATGGAAAACTGTGGCTTTTCAAGTGACATCATCAAAAAATAAACAGAAAACACTGGAAAAATAGTATACAGGTTAAAAAAAGCATGTTCAAATTATATTAAAAATTCTACAACTCATTAATAAAAATATTCAATGTTTGAAACAGGCAAAATATTTGAATAGATACTATATAAACAAGACATGTGAATGGCCAATGGGCGCATGAGAAGATGCAAAACATTAAACAGACACCGTGTGACCCAGTGGTTCTACTCCTATATATTTCCCAACAGAAATGAAATTGTATGTACAAAATGTTTTGGGAAGCTTTATTTATAATACTCAACAGCTCAACTGATCGTCAGCTGGACAATGAACACATATAGCCATATAATTAAATAATTCTAGCAGTAAAAGGGAATGAACTATTAATATATGTATGAGATATGATCAAAAACTATGATGTTTAAATTTTAAAGATTATTATAGTAAAAGACACATTGCCAGTAATCCCCCTCAAACTATTCCCCCTTGCTTCAAATGCACTTATCCCATTGTTCTTGCCACTTTCTAAAGCAATTCTGGAGATCTTCTTTCATGAGTGTCTTTAGTTGTGCTGTTGTGACTGCCTTGATATCTTGAATCAATTTAAAACTATTATCTTTCCTGGTCATTTTGACTTTGAGGAAGAGCCAGAAGTTGCATGGTGTCAGATCTGGTGGATAAGGTGGATGAGGACACATCATAATATTTTTACAAGTCTGTATTTCTAATGAATGGCACTTGAGCATTCACTATATTTTTGATCGCACCTTATAAAGACACCCACGAAAGAAGACAGCCAGACTTGCTTCAGAAAGTGACAAGAATGTTGGAATAAGTATATTTGAAGCAAGAAGAGTATTTGAGGGGGATTAATAGCAACCTGTCTTGTAGTGTGAATTTTAAAAAAGTTAAACATCTTATATTTTGGTCATACCAACAACGTGGATGAATATTTAAAACATATTGACAGAAATCAGATAAAAAGTAGAACATACTGTATGAGTCCACTGATGTGACTCCAACAAAAGACAAATTTAATCTGTAGAGATAGAAAGCAGATCAGGAATTGCCTGGAGCCAGAGTTGGGGAGGGAGATTTGAAATTAGTAGAAGTGAACTGTGGAGGCAGTGGAGCTATTTCTTGATAGTGGTGCATACATGGTGTATACATTTGTGAAAACTCACCAAGTTGTACACTTAAAATTATATGCATTATTGTTTGGAGATTGCACCTCAATGAAGTTGACTTTTAAAATATATGTCTGGAGGAAAAAAGAGATAAGAAATAAAGAAGCGAGGAGTATCTGGAATCTGGGTTACAAGGTGGCCACAGATAGAATCAGTGAGACTTCAGGGACGGAAGGTAGTATGCAAACGGTCTATAGTGATGAGCTAACCTATTTGTATATTTCCTGTAGTCTTTGGAATCATTTTCTTAACAAGCAAGGGAAAGCCTCTGATGAAACTTTATTGCCTTAGAACAATTTTTTGTTAAATTATTTATTTACCTTGGTGGTGGTGTTTTTTTCTTCCCTTTGCTTATCAGTATATGCTTACAATATATAATAAATACATTCATTGGGGGGAATTGGCACATATACATGTCTTGATCCTTTACACTTTCCCTTCCCTTCTCCTCCCCCTATCTTTCTCCATCCCCAACAATTTTAAAAGAATAAAACTGTACTCCCAAGGTGAAGGTTGGTTATTTCTTACAAAGTATACTTGAAAATCTTCAATACTAGATTGGCTGAATGGAAGTAAGTAAGAAACTAAACTGGCCATGGAATGCTGTAGTAAGAATGATGCTCAGTCCAGGGCCTGTCAAGGTGGAGCCTGAGTTCATTTCCCAAATGACATAATCACAAAGGAATTATCCAAAATACCTAACAATGCTAAATATGTCCACTTCTTAAAGAATGCTTCAAAGTACATGAGGCAAAAAATAGTGGAATCGAAGGAAGAAATAGTCAAATATAATCATAATTGGAGACTTCAGCGTCCCCCTCTCAGTTGTTGATAAAACAAATGGAAAATCAGTTACAATATAGATGGCCTAAACAGCAGTATCAAATGACTACATCTAATTGATATTTATAGACTGCTCCACAGAACAGCGGTAAAATACACTTCCAGGTGCACATAGAATATTCACCAAGATGGACAGTATTTGGGCCACTAGAAACTTTAAAGTATAGAAGAAAAACTAGATTGTAAAAATTCTGTAAATAAATTATATTCTTAAATCATGATGGGAAAGAAATTGGGAAAATTTCCAAATTATTTTAAAAGTAAGCAAAATAACTTTAAATAACCCATGGGTCAATTAGGAAACCTTAAAGAAAATAAACATAAGTCTTGAATGGAATGAAAATAAAAATGCAATATATCAATATTTGTTTGAATTGCTAAAAACAGTGAGGAGAAGTATTGAGTTCAATACTGTATTGAAATAGTCTTACATTAACAGTCCAGTCTTCTACATCTAGAAACTAGAAAAGGAAGATAAAACAAAGCCCAAAATATGTAAAAGGAAGAAAACTATAAGCAAAAAAATCAATAAAATTGAAAAGAAAAAATGGAGAAGAATCAGTGGAACTAAATGCTGATTATTTCAAACTATCAATAAAATCAATAAACTAGCTAGACTGACCCCAAAACAAACATAAAAGGCATAGACTACCAATATCAGGAATGAAATGAGGACGGAACTGACAATAAATAAATTGATAAAGGAATACTAGAAACAATTCTATACCCCCAAGTTCTATAATTTGGATAAAATGGATGATTGTCCTGAATGTCAGAAACTACCAAAATGTGCTAAAGAAGAAATAGACAGCTAAAACTCCTGTATCTATTAAATAAATTTATTTTGTATTTAAAAACATGCCTAAAAGAATGTGCCAGGCCATGGTGATTTTACAGGTGAATTACATTAAATGTTTAAACAAGAAATAATAACAATTCTACACAATGCTTTCTATACTATGAAAGAGGAGGAAATCCTCCCTACTCATTTCATAAGGCCAGCATTAGTTTAATGCCAAACAAAAGAAATGACAAAAATAGTGCAGACAAGTATCTCTCATAAACATTATTGCAAAAATGCTAAACCAAATATTCACAAATCAAACCTAGATAAAGCGTGTAATACATCACAACCAAATGCGATTCATCCAAGGAATGAAGTTTGTTCAATGTTCAAAAATCACACAATTAAAAACCATCTTAACAGACTACCAAAAAATTGCACTCGGACACAAATCTAACTAAATACATGCAAGAACAGCACACTAAAAAGTAAACACCACCACCAACAAAAACCAAACCACTGATGAATGAGATCAAAGGAGAACTAAATGGAGTGACATACCACGTTCATGGATTGGGAGACAATGTTTTTTAAGTTGTCAGTTGTGTCAAATTTGATCTACAGATTCAACATAATCCCTATCAAGATCTGAGCAAGTTATTTCCAAAAGTAATACCAAATACAGAGGAACTAGAAGATCTAAACAGCACTAAAAAAGAATAACAAGGCTGGAGGATTCACACAACTTGACTTCAACACTATTAAATTTGAGTAATCAAGACAGTGTGGTACTGGTGAAAGGATAGACATGTATTATCAGTGGAATGGAACAGAAAGCCTACAAAGAGATGCATACATTGTATAGTCAACTGATATTTGTCAAAAATGTAAAGGCAATTTAACAGATAAAGAATAGGTTCTGGACTTTGAAACAACAGCATGCCCAGATGTAAATTAAAATAAGTATAGTAATAATATCTACCTAAATCTCACAATTTACCCCAAAATTAACTCAAAATTGTTCGCAGACTGAAAGAGAAAAACTACTAAACTTTTAGAATCTTCCTATTTTCCGAAGGGGAAAATCTGCATGCTCTTTGGGTTGGTGATAAGTTCTTAGATACATTAAACTGCATAATCCATAAAGAAAAGTTGGACTTTATCGATAAGTTGGACTTTATCAAAATTTAAAAAAGAAAACCTTTGCTCTGTAAAAGAATGCCGAGTCCAGTATATGACTGGAAGAAATTATTTGCATATAGAACATCCGATTAAAGGACTTGTGTGTAAAGTATGTAATGCCATCTTAAAATTGAACAGTGTGAAAACCACCCAAAAGTTTTGTTCAGACCACTAAACAAGATATATGCATGGAAAATGAACACATGAAATTTGCTCAACATCATCAGTCATAAAGAAATCCCTAACTTAAATTATATGCACAGTGAGATTATTAGTTCCTACATACCTATTAGAATGGCTATAATTAAATAAACAATAGCAAATGGGGCAATACTAAAAGAACAAGAACTCTCATTCATTGTTGGTGGGAATGCAAAATAGTATAGCCACTATGGAAAACAGCTGATTAGTTTCTTGTTAAGCAAGACATACACTAGCAATACCTCAGCAAAGCAAACAACAAAGGTAAATTGTATTGATGTCATCTGTCCACTGAGAAGATGTGGCAAGATGAACATATCACTTTTACCATACTTTTCCCCAAAATCTATAACCACAGTCCATTCACAAAAATTCCAATGTAAAGAAGAGTCTACAAAATACTGTTTTTCTTTAATCTAGTAAACTTTTAAGAGCAGTCTTAGGTTCACAGAAAATTTAAGTGAACAGTAAAGAGTTCTCAGTATCCACACAGGTATAACCTCCCCTACTGTAGACATCCTGTCCCAATATATTAAAAAATTTATTTCTATCTGTAGTTAGAATGTACATTTGTTGGTCTTGTGTCTGTTCCCAACACACCTACTCCCAGCTTCTCCTTAAAAGTAGGTAACCATTAGAGTATTTTTTTCCTTTAAATTTTAAGCAATTTACGTCTTTTCTTATGAAAACACGGTTCTGCAGCTGGATCTTCGTGCTTAATGTGTCCTAAAGATGACACTATATCACTATGCAGAGAGCGTCTTCATTTCCACTTTGTGGCTATGTCATACATTTTGGGAGTTTATTTAAGCAATCTTTTATTGATGAATGCATAACATGAGGAATGATTGCACATGAGTTTTTGGAAGATTTTTAGAAGTAAGATTGTTGAGTCGAAGGGTAAGTGCATATGGCCTTTCAGTGGGTGTTTCAGTAGTACAGCAATGAGAATCCAGTCTGATTGAGACTCTTTTTCCATACGCATTTTACCAAAATATTAAATTTTTAAGAATCTCATGAGGTGAAAAATGGCTTTTTGGCACAGTTTCAATTTGTATTCTTTGTATGGTAGATGGAATATCTTTTTATTGTTTAAATGCTATATTCCAATAATCTGTCTACTCTTGTCTTTTGCCCATTTTACATTGAAATGTTAAATTTTTCTTTTAAAGTTAGAAGAGCTCTTCAGATATGATAAACAGTTCTCCCTTTCCTGTGATATATCTTTTATTTGCTTTTTGAATATGCTATAGGAGGGTTTTCTTGCATTGTATATGTTTTCACTTTAGTGTTGAAATATTCAGTAGCGAAAGATTTATAGAACATTTTGAGTCCTATACATTACAGATTAACATTCCATTACATCAGAGGGGAAGCCCTTGACCAAATGTGAAAATACTTGGAGCTGTCTTCTGAACTGAATTTTATTTTACTATTTTATATCCATTCATTAATTTATTGATTCAACAATAGCTGTTGAATTCATGCTCTCTGCCAAGCATTCTTATTTGGTCTCCTGGAAGCAGAATCACCCACACTTAAAGGTCAAATGCTTCTGTTATGGCCTGGTTTTGAGATACGCGATTTTAATAATGGCTGTTTTGACATCCCTATTTCTCAGGGTGTAGATAAGAGGGTTGAGCACTGGTGTGAGAATAGCATATACCACGTTGCCCATGATGTGGAAGTCGAGGGGCAGGTCAGCCCTGTAGGCCACATAGGCTATGGCAATGGATGAGTAGTAGGTGCCCACCACCAGGAGGTGGGAGCTGCAGGTGGAGAAGGCCTTGGAACGTCCTTCCCGGGAGCTGATGCGAAGCACTGAGGCCAGAATGTGAGCGTAGGACAGAAGCACCAGGAGGAGCGGGAGGAAGGACACCACCATGGCAATGCAGAAGCCCATGAGGGTCTGGGGGCTGGTGTCGGAGCAGGAGGCCTGGACGACAGCCAGGTGGTCACAGAAGCAGTGGTAGATGTAGGCAGTGTTGTCAAATGCCATCTGGGAGGTCTGCAGTACTGCTGGAATGGGCAGGAGGAGGGCAGTGAGCCAGGCACTGGCTGCCAGTGCGGCATTGGTCTGCGGGGTCATGTGGACCGGGTAGTGCAGCGGGCGGCAGATGGCTACATAGCGGTCATAGGCCATCACCACCAGCATGAAGGCTTCAGTGCAGGAGAAGCTATGGAAAAGGTACATCTGTAGGAAACAGGCAGGGAAGCTGAGGAAGTGATCCCCGAGCAGGAACAGGGACAACATCTTGGGGACAGTGGTTGTGGTGAAAAAGATGTCCAGGGCTGAGAGGTTAATTAGGAAGAAGTACATGGGCTTGTGCAGGCTGGGCTCTGCCACCACGGCCACCAGGATCAGGGTGTTACCCACCAGGATGAGCAGATAAAGAAGGAGAAAGATGAAGAAGACAGGAAGGAAGAGGTTCATTGGCAGAGAGGGGATGCCTGTGAGGTAGAAGGTGATTGGGGAATCCTCCGATCCATTACAGTTTATGGCCTCCATGGTTGGTTTTAAAGCTGTATATTCGTGAGGTAGGTAGTAACAACATCTGGAATCAGGCTTCTCTGCAAATAAAACAACCAGAGATTTTTGGAATAAGAAGTACAGAGTGATTACTGATTAATTAATATAACCATGTTTGTTGACAACTAATTCTAGAGTGTGGATAATGGGATCTGTTCTACTCCCTAATTATTTATTTCATCTCAAAAGTTCCTCTATCTTCTTAAAATCAAGTGGAAAAAAAATACCAGCAATATACAAATGATATGTCATTTGCAGGGTATATAGCAGAGAAAGATGAAGAAGGTGAAGAAGGTTTCTAACCCTACGGGGCCGAAATTCTAATGGTGAGGGAAGACAGTAACAAATGGATCACATAATTATTTAATTGCAGTTGCATTAAATGTTATGGAAGAAATTCTGCAAGTCTTCTTTTCCATGCCCCATATGATATTTGGGGGATATCAGATCTCTTAAATCAGGACTCTAATTTCCTTTCTCTTTTGAATATGCTCAAGTGTTTTTTTTAAAATGACATCTTTGTCACCAGGTAGCTAGGGAGGGCTGATTTCTCCAAGGCTTATTACAATGTGCTGCCTTCTCTAATGATTAACCAGGGACTGGTCCCTTCCTCTCTTGTTTGTTTGGTGCAGTGGTTATGTTGTCTCCGTCAAAGTTGAGTACCCTGTGTCTTGTCCCTGTGTATGGGGTTCTTTGTCATCATTACATTCAAGGGAAAGACATAGAAAATGTTTTTGGCAGGAAGAATCACTCCTGACTGGGATTCTATTAATGGCCTCTTCGCATGAGTCTGCAGCAACAGAGAATCCAACACAGTGTCTGTGTGATTCCATTCCGTGCCCTCCCAGGTGCTGCTGCAGCTCAGCATGTGCCCCTGGGTGACCTCTGCTGCCCAATCCCTGCAGGCTCCTTAGTCCTGGCTCAGAAGGAGTCCTGTTCTTCGGGGAAGCTTGGGAGGCATTGGTGGAGAGAAACTGCAGATCGGCTCTAAGGCGAGAGAAGCCCTCCCAGAGGAATCGGAAGTGAATATTTAGACTTACAGCTTGGGGGTTTCAAGCTGATGCAAAGTACTAATTCACTGTGTGTTTTGAGCTTGTCCTTTAGACTATACACCGATCACAGCAAATCTGGGATAACATTGGTATTAGGGCTTCCTTCATCCTGGTAATTCCATGAGCAGTTTCCCTTTATTTTTCTTAGCATCACTTCTAATTTCCAATTCTTCTAAAAAAACAAAAATATCTCATGCATAAAACCACCAATAGAAAATCTAAAAAGCTGTTTAAAATTTTCAATTCTCTTGTACCTTATCCAGAGACTATATACAGAGAGGACAAGGCCTTTCCCAGGTTCCACAGCCACCTGGCTGTGGGGCCAGAAACCCTGTCCAGGTGGTTGATTCCCAGGACAGGGCCCCTGCTTTCTATACATTTTTATGGAGAATCCAGTAGACCAGGTTTCTAAGAGGAAAATCTTAGGACAAATGTTACATCTCCTTTTCCTTCCCTCCCCCCCTTTTTCTTTTTATTTATTTTGACAGTACTGAAGTTTAACCCAGAGTCTTCACACTGAATTACATCCCAGCACTTTATTTTGAGACAGGTTCTCACTGAATCACTAAGTTACCTGGTCTGTGCTGTAACTTATGGTCCTCCTACCTCAGTCTCCAGAGTGCAGGGATTTCAGGCCTAAACTGCCATGGGTGGCTTTGTTTTGCTTTTTTAATTAATAATATCAGAGACAACTAAATTTCAAATTTTTATCTGAGTTGTTTAGTTAGTACCTTTAAAATCATATCCCAGGACCCTGCAAAATAAAGAATCCACTTTGTCCCAAATTGAGAGGGTATCCCTCAATTAACCAGAACCCAGCCCAACAGATTCAGTTGTTGAGTTTCTTCTCACACAAAGAGATGCAAACTGCACAGTCCTGGACTGCTATGCTCAGAGAGGCCATCATGGGTTGTCACTCCTGGGTAAGGCTGAGCTGGGGCTGGAGGAGTAGTAGGAGACAAACTCAGAGGGTCAAAGCCAGAAGGATCCCCAGTGGCCATGAAATCCACCTGCCCACTTCCTTCCTCCTCTGTCCACTGCTTTGCAGATAGATACATGCTGAGGCTCTGTCGTAGAGGCATCCTATGACTCTCACAGCCCAGTGGTTGTGAACTATGCACCAGGCTACCTGGGCTTGGAGCACCAGCAAAGCAGGGGCACCAAAACTACTCTCTGAAATAATTTAACACTTGATATTTCAGAGCACTAATACATTATAGGAAACATCAGAATTTGGCTGGGATCTCCTATGCTTATTTTACTGGCTAAGATGGCTAAATTCTGAATTATACATTGCCTCTAAGTAATGCAACCATGTGATTAGGGCCAGCAGGACATTGTTTCTCAGGGCACAGAGCTTGCCCCAGCGGATATCGTAGGGATTGTCTGGAGCTGGTTATCTTGCCGGTGGGGAGACAGAGCAGAAAAACCTGTCACTTGAATATCCAGCCTGCACTTTATGCACTTCATATCAGCCTTGTCAGGAAAGCAGTTAAGCCCTTCAACAAATGAAGAAACCAAGGGTCAAAGAGGGGAAACACACTCTTGTCACAAGCCACTGGTGAGCTGATGAGAGCAGGTGTGGCTCCTGAAGCAAACCTGCTGTGAAGGACTGAAAGCCACCCGGCAACCAAGAGTCCTGGCCCTGGGTCATCCCCGCCACGGCCTTCCTGTGACTTTGAGAACCCGAGCCTTGATTTTTTGATCTATAAGATGGGTGGCTTGAAGGTAAGACTTCTAAAGAGAATCTAATTCAATTCTCAGAAAATGTCCCCTCTGAGTTTAGCAGAGTAGACACTCCTGAGACAAATGTCACTTGGTCCATGTGCCAAGAGACCGAAATCTCTTCCACTTAGTGAGTCCCTGATGCAAAGCTAGGTTCATGACCTTCCTTATGTCGCAGGTATGTTAATGGCTACTTATGTGGACTTGAGAGTTAGAATAGACTGTATTCCTCTGCCTGTTCTTCCCTCCACCTTTGAGACATTGAGGAAATCACTTTCTTCTCTCTGAACCTGGTCTCCCTCATCTTTGATCTTGTAGGGCTTTCCTTCAGGCAAGAATGCTTAGAGGGTGCTACAAAGAGCCTGGAACTTGTTGGAGCTCAAAGTTTGTTAGTTTCTGCTATCTTCAGCCTTGTCTTTTTGTGAGATGTCATTGGCCAAGATGACTTGGATTCCCTGTGTGAATGCCCTGTGAGCACACCACCCTGCCCTGCCCTGCCAGGACATCTGGCCAAAGTCCTACAGCTTATGTCTGCAGAGCCACTCTGGATCCGGGGTGCCTGCTCCTGTGGACACCCAATCTGTTTGTAGCCCTAGTTCCTGTTCCTATCTATCCCAGCTTTCTCTGCTGTCTCTGGGCACTCCATCCCTAGAATCACTCACCTGTTGAGCCCAGTCCACACCGGGGTCCCCAGCATTTCTGCAGGTGAGACCCTGGTGGATGTAGCAGGTTGAGGCTGAGCCATGGCCCATTAAACCCTGAGGCTCCTCCTCTGAAGCAGATCCCTTGAGGTACT
>PVJO010033063.1:0-12497 GCA_004026905.1 Hystrix cristata | reverse complement strand
CTCTAGATGCCCAGGTGACATCCATTCCTTCCTCCCCTGTTGCCTCTGTATCTTGCCCTGCTGTTGACGTTGGCTAACCTGGTAGACTGAAGTGATTCTCCTGCTTCTGGCTCCGGAGTAGCTGGGACTACAGGTCCATGCCACCACATCTGGCTTCACATTATTTTTTAATATTTCTTTTAGTGATAAAAGCAATACTGTTATATTATGGCTATACAGTAGAAAATATAGACATCCACGCAGTTTTCTATAGTTATCATTACATCGTGTTTTACAAATGAACACCGTAATTCTGAACACCACCGCATCCCTGGCAATAGGTAAGCTTTTCTTTCTCTTTCTAGCTCTAGAAGTACCGTGTTTCATTGTGTGGATATAACACAATCATTTACTAAATACCCAATATTAGCACATTTGAATGCTTCCAGTTTTTTGTTGTAGTAAGTACAGTGGTCCTGCGAAGAATACTTTCACACATCTAGCTTTTTTGACATTTGGTGCTATTTCCTTAGAATAGATTCCCAGAAGTAAGATTACTGGGTCAAAAGATGCAGACATTTTTATGGCTTTTAATACATACTGTAAAATTGCTTTTCAAAAGGACTATACTAATTTACAATGCCACCAACACTTGCAAGAATGTTTCAGCACACAAATCGTCAACACAGGTGCCATTAAGAATGCTAATCGATAAAATATTGTACCCTAGTTGTTAAAATTTTGCATTTTTTGAGGCTCATAAAGTTAAAGTTTGTTGAAGAATGCGTGTACAATACAAAACATTCTTTTGGGACATTTTTATTTCTGGAAAACCTAGGAAATTCTCACTGGCGAAGACCAGAAAAAAGAACACATGTTGTTAGGACTGGCACAAAATCCACTTTGACAGTCAATCTTAGTGCCAAAACACTTAACGACTTTTTCACTGGTTCTGCTGCTTGTCACTAATAGTAGCAAAAGGGGGGAAAAAAAAACTCCACGAAAAACCCAAACCGTAGAGGAATGAAACGTTCTCATTGCAAACAGTACAAGATCAGAGACGACTGGAGCTCTGCTTTCATTCAACTTTCCTTCCTTTTTTTTTTTTTTTTTTTTTTTTAAATTTTGAGATTTTTAGCCTTCTCCTTTGCTTCTGGTGTTAATCGCCCAAGTGCACAATTCCTGGATTTCTGGGCGTGGGGCACTTCCTTAGGAGCGAGGCACACCGCACCTCATAGGGATGCTGACCACGGTGCCCACAGGGTGCGCGTGCACCAGACGCGGGCAGCCGCCGGCACAACTCAGCGGGGCTGCTCTGCCCCGGTCCGGATCTCCTTCCTCGGGCGCCGGGACCTCTACTTAGACAAGCCGCGCGTGGCAGCGGGCGGAAGGGAGGATGAACCACGTCTCTACCCGGCGCGCCGAGGTTTCAAGTCCCCGAAGTTCCGTTCCGCGGCCTCATCCTGGGACGGGCGTCTATGACTCATCGGCTCCGCCGGTCACATGGGCAACGTGACCAAAATAAAGTTTCCGTATTTTAAGCCGCCAGAAAAAGGGGACAGCGGAGCACACCGAGGGCGGGCGTGGAAGGCGGCGAGGGCGGCGGCGGCGCGGGCCCAGGGGGCGGGGCCTGAGGGCGGCGTGAGCCCCTCCCCCGCCCGCAGCGACGCCCGGGCTCCCGGCTGGCCCCGGAGCGCGGTGCCCCGTCGGACCTCCGTGCCGAGGCCCCCAGGCCCGCTCCCGGCCGGCGCGGCAAGGCTGAGGGATCCCGGGGATGCCGGCGTGTCCCCCGGGGCTACCGGGACCCCACGCGCCGGCAGCGGCTTCCCCAGGAACGTCCTTCAGCCCCGGGGGCACGCGGGAAAAGCCCCGGCGCACCAATGAGCGTGCGCCTTCCTCATGACGGTCACGCTCATGGGCGGAGCTGCCCTTCGCCGCTCCCGAGTTCCGGGAACCCCCTTTGATTGGTCTGGACGGCTTGGGAAACACTGTAGTGACGCCCAATCAAAAGGCCACGTCTCGGCCTCGAGGAAATATTCCGTGTCGGCCCCGTCCTGATTGGACAGTTCTTTCGGACTCCGACCATTGGCTAGCTTTGTTTAGGTCTGGAAGGCGGGCTATCCTGGGAGTGGGTGGGGAGGAGGCGTTGATTCCTGACCAATCCACTCAGTCCATCGGGTGGTGACCAGCCAATGGGCCGGATGGACAGGACGCTCCTCCCGGAGAGTAGTGAGACCCCTGGTGCGGGGCGATTGGCGGCGGGAGCGGTGAGTGGCAGCCGCACGGCCCAACGGGCGCTGTGCGTGGGCCGCGGGGCGGGGCCAGGGCGGGTGCGCGGCGGCGGCGGGGTGGCTGGGCCGGCGGCGGCGGCGGTACGAGGCGCGCGCTCGGGGTCCCGGTCGCGAGGAGGAGGAGGATGTGGCGCGCGGAGGGGAAATGGCTGCCGAAAACAAGCCGGAAGGTAAGAGCCGGCGCGCGAGGGCTCGGGGGGCGGCGCGGCGGGCGGCGGGACGCGGCCCCGCCGGACATCCCGGGCATCGCGGCGCCGGGCGGGAGCGCGGGGGCGCGGCGGGCGAGCGCCCTGGCCGGGGAGGGGGCCGGCGGCGTGGGGGGGGGCGGAGCGCGGCCGAGTCCTGAGGTGACTCGCAGGGCGGCGGAGCGCGGCGCCCCGCACCCCACCCCCGGGGGCGGGCTGGGCCGGGGGGCGGGGGGCGCGCGGGGCGGGGGCCGGGCCCAGCGGGAGGAGGAGGAGCCGCGGCGGGCCGGCGCCTCCCCCACCCGGACGGGCATCCCCGTTGCTCGCGACCCGGGTGGCCCGCGCCCCCGGCCGGGCCCGGTGGGGGCCGCGGGGCGGAAAGTTTATCGGCCCCGGACCCCGACCCGGCGCGGCCGCTCGCGCCGGCCCCGGTCGGGCGGCCGCGGCGCCGCTCAGCCCTCGCCGGCCGGCCGCTCCCGGCGGCGGCAGGGCCGGGCGCGCTCCGCTCAGCCCCGCCGGCCCCGCGGTGCCTCCTCTGGCGGGCGGGCGGGGGTCCCCGAAGCGGGTCCCGCCGGGAGGAACCCCTGCTGCCGGCGCTCCTCGGCCGCCGGCCTCGTGCGACCCCTCCCCCTTCGCTCCCGGGAGGGAGGGGGCCTGCGCAGCATCCCCGCCCCTCGCCGCCGTGCACATCCTACTCTTGCCCTTGCACCCGCGCGGCCGGGAGGGTGGGGTCTCGGTTTCCGTGGCAAGTGAGGATCTCCACACTCCCTTGCCCTTTACCTTCCGTGACCCCCATCCTCTCTTGGCACAGGGGTCCGTCTGAGATTCTCCCCTGGCGTGGCATCTTTTGGGCCCTCTGCACTCTTGTCTGTTGACCCTTTTTGCCAGGACAAGGGGAGTCGGGCTACCCATGTTCTTCTTTCCTCACCCAGTGGATCGTGGGGGCCTGTGCAGCTCTGAAGTCATTTCTAAATAGGAAAGCAGACACTTTTTCCAGATTATGTACACTCTGCGCACACTTTCCTGGGTTAGGGTGAGCTCATTTCCTGAATACCCTTTGAGTTGCCCTCTTTTCCTAATGGAGAAAACTCGATGTTCCTGGGCTCCTTTCTCTAGTTGCCTGTCTACCCTGAGGTATTCTCTCTCCTCAGAGTTCCCTGCTCAGGGAAGGTGGGCGCCCTAGTAAGATGTAGGACAGGGCTTCCATTGTGGCTACTACTTGAGCAAAAAGGGGCCACAGTCATTGCTCCCACATCTGAGGAAAAGAAGGCTTTATTTTTGATTCGAGTTGACTCTTGCATCTTCAGAGGGGGCAGCCGTCACCAGTTGACAGTACCCCACTGGGAAAAGGGTCACGTGCCCTCCTTGGTTCTTGGTGTTCTGATTACTGTCTTCTGTGCAGTCAGAACCAGGCTCTGTACGTCCCACACTCAAGAGGATTTGAACCTCCCCTATAAAATAAACTTCCCAATTCTTTTTTGAGAGAACTGGTATCCTCCTTATGGCTTCTGTTTCCCAGTCAGCCATATTTAGTGAGCCTGTTACCTTGACTTTTTCTGATTTTCTCAGATTGTATTCGTGTTGGCTGGGTAAGGAGAAGCCATATGCCTTTCCATCCAGAATAGGGAGTGTAGACACCCATGTCGCCCACATGCCATTCTCAAAGAGGTAGCTTGTGTGCTCCTTGTTGTACTAGAACCTTCCTTTGGCCCTGGTGTTGTCTCTGTAGGATCCAAACATTTCTTTGGATCTTGTACCTTTCAGGCAAAGGAGAAATTTGAATGCTTTCTATTTTTTGCTGTTCTGGTTCTTTTTTGCTGAACTAGAGATCATCATGGTGCTATGTGCATTTGTTGACACATACCCACATATAGGTGTATTGTATGCATAGATGAAGTAACGTCTCTCACATATGTAGAGCAAGTTAGAAGGGTTAGATCATTAGCTGTATACTTTGGATGTGTGCGGGGACAGTTACGTGTAAGAATATAGATGTAACTGTTGTTGGTATAACTCTTCAGGCTTAGAAGACTCAGAAGAAGAATCACTGATAAATGGCCAATTCTCATCACTCTTTCATTTGTTATTTGTGCTGTACTGAATAAGCAGAACGACCTCCTGAATGTTCACCATGTCCTGAGTATGTGAAGTGTAGAATGCTTGCCAGTGGGCACCCAAACCCAGGCATTCTGAATTTAGGGGCAGTAATCTTTGATTCTACATAGGATGAAAAGTTCTTGATTTCTTTACTGCAGTGTAGGGGAAAGAAATTCTTGACTTCAGGTTAGGACTGCAGTTTTGGGCAAATGACAAAAGATGAGTGAGAAGTTTTCTGTGATAGAACTGAATGAATGGCTATAAATGTGTCCTTGTTGTATTTTGGCCATTTAATGATTGAGAGAAGTTTGACCTTAGGAAAAGCTACCCTTGGAAAGGCCCTTGCCACTTCTCCCGAGGGCAGGAGGCCCATTCTTCAAATTCTTTTCCCCAGGGCAGGGAAAGGCAAGAGGCCTGTCTGCTCTTTTTCTCTGGTCAGGTGCTTTGCCTGCCTGGTTTCCTGTGCTGCTGCCTTTGCTGCTGTCGTTCAGCAGTCAAGTCTTACTTTTTGACACTTAGTGTGTTGAGACTCATCCTCTCCAGCAAGCTCTGTTGGCTCTGGGAATTCGGGCCTTTAAGCTATTTTCTAGCAAAGAGGCTCTTGCCACCTTGTTCTCCTGAGTACCAGGAGATGGGCTTTACCTGGAGGTTTGGTGGGCACTGGGCTCTGACTGCTGGGCTTTGCCTTTGCTGTCCTTTGAGCATGATACCCATTGCTAGAAAGTAGAGCTTTTGACCTTGTTTTCTTTTTTTTTTTGTTAGGGGGAGGATTCTAATATTTAAGTTCTTTTTATTCTGTCTGTATCTGTAATCAGCTTGGTGGATTTGTGTATTTTTAGGGGTAGTGAGCCTCGTAAAAATCCAGAGTTGAATACCTGCTGTGTGTGTTGGTGTCTCATTTCTGGTGGTTGCTCTTCCAGGCCCTTCTGCTGGCCACTGACTGTCTTTGGGTGTCTTCCCTGCTAAGCAGAGTGCCTGGTGTTTGGGCCATGGAAGGAAAAGTGGTAAAGCTTCGCCAGAGTAACACACTGGAGTTTATTATCTAAAGTTAGGCTCTTCTTGAGTTTAATACAGTTGTGCTTTCACTGTCACTGGGCTGGAAATCAGCTCTTTCCTCCCCCACAGTGCAAGGCACGCTCTTACAGTTAGCCAGGCTATGTGAGTTCTTTTAACCAGTTTTATTTTTTCCAATTTTCTGTTTGGTTTTCTTCCAAAACATCACTGTTTATTCTCTTTCACTCTTCATCCTCCAGTTTTTTTGGACAGGTTGGGTGACCTTGTCTCCCTCCTCATCTTGAAGACCTGACTTAGCTTGCTTCCAGGAAGTACTAGGTTGCTCCATCTCATTGTTCAGGGGATTCGCAGTGCAGACACGGGCACGGTAACCTCTCTTCAAGGTCAGATGGGGTCAGGTTCTTCTTTTCACAAGAGTCACTCTGACCTAGTCTTGGAAACATTGAAACATTCTGCTCAGCCATGTTTTCTGTTTCTTTGGTTTTTAGGACCTGGCCACTTTAGGCTTTTGCCCTAAAATAGCCCATTCTTTAGGGTCACATAGTGTTACTTTAGCTGTCTATGGTAGATGTCAGTCCATGCATCTGGTGGGATTTGAATTCTGACTGATTTTGTGGCTTAACTTATTTTTTCCAGTGTTCAATTAATTTGGACTGTTCTCGATTTCACATTTCTTAAAGTTCAGGGACAATCCCTTTGTGTGCAGTTGTACTTCTTTCTGACTTCCTTATGGAAAACGCAGTAGAAGGTGAATCTCAGGTTCTCTTCCTTTTCTCTCATACTTGTGCCAGTTAGCTCTTGTGTGGTACTGTAGAATATGCTGTTTTGGGGAAAAGTCATTTTTATATCTATTACTGCTGTCATTTCATGCAGGAGCCCTCTCCTGGGTGTCTGTCATCCTCAAGGATCTGTGGGTTCTGTGTCTGTGCTTGGGACCATATTGGATCTTGTTAGCCTTTTAGTATGAATGACATTTTAGTGTATCTTCTGTTTCATAAAGTTTTGCAAATTTTTTTCACGTATTTTAATTTTTTGGATTGTAATCTTAGAAAAATATACTCTAATAGGATATTATCCTTTTGAAGTTTTTCGGTCCTCCTTGCAAGAGTAGAGGAGAAGAAGAGGGTAGAGGTTGTACTGGGAGAGGCTTTTTAACAGCTTTCCTCCAGACTGCTATATGTGTGTGTGTGTGTGTGTGTGTGTGTGTGTGTGTGTGTATACATGTGTACTTAATCTGATTAGCTAACATAACTTTTAGGTCATTTAGATATATGATTGGCTGGAGTGTTTATTGAACATTTGAACAGTAGCATTATGGTAGCACTATACTAGTATAAATGCAGAACATCATACTAGACTTACAGATACTGTGTAGAACGTGAAATCGAATATATCCTTTACATACAAGGAAGTGGTAGAAAAATGTTTTTTCCCTTCTGATTAAATTGTATGGTTCGTATTATCAGATTGTAAGAACTGTATGAGTGCTTTTACATTTTTGCTGCTAGAAAGTGTTGTATCTAAATTTAATGCCTAATCATGGTGACCTTTCTTAGGCTAGATATCTAATACAATTATCATTGTTTTTATTATGTGATTTTCAGTTCTTTATGCTTTTTAATGTTACTTTCTTTTGGTAAATTGCCTCAGATTATTTTTGGATATAGGTTAGGTATAAATAATGATGATGATAATAATAATAATAAAATCTGAAGTGTGCTTTTTTTTTTCTTGTCTGTTAAATGAGATCTCCCCCCTACAGTGCATATAGAAGCCAGTTTTGCTAGAATTTCACTCCGGTGAAAATTCTTGTGTAAGATTGTTGTAGTATGTGGTTGGCAGTATCCTTTGTTTATATGAATGTGTGACTGAATGTTTTTTGTGCTGACAGGTGATGTGTTTTTTTTTTTGCACTTTCATTATACAGATCATTTTCTAAAATGTTCTTTACCCTCTAGAATCACTTACCATGCTGCCTTTTTTCTTGTTCTAGATGACTTGAGTCCAACCTCTCTTTGTTTTCTTCAGACTTTCCCCACTTTCCTGTCATGAATGGCAGATTGCCCTTGTTGTCATTATTATAAAAACTACGTGTAGATGGACTATATTTGAAGCCTTTGTGCCTTTCAGTGAAAAAGTGGTTGCCCACCACCCCCTTTGTCCATGGTAGCTAAATGGAGTAGGGAGTTAAGTCCCCACAAGGGGTGATAGCGGCATTTGTAACTAGAGATCATCTGGAAAGGAAGCTGGGTCCTTGAGGCTTCTGGCCTCCACACATAAGCTTTTGGAAATTTGTTTCTGCTGCATTTAACCTCTTTGGCTCGATAATAGCACATTTCTTTGGGCACAGCCAACAAGTATATTGTGTCATTTGGAGCCTTTGTGTAGGGCTTCACACGAAGTATACAACCCTCTCCTGATGCTCTTTGCCTGGTTTAGGACTGTCTTTAGTCTTTAATGTTTGAAGTTGAGAGTGAGGTGTTCTTGTTCTAATTTACTTCTTTGTCCATGCAACTTGAATAAAGAGTGTGTGGTCATTTGCTGTTTTTCACATTGTATTGTGTGATCTGTGGTTTTCATTTATTTTGTGAATAGCCAATCAAGTTTAGGCTATACGTTGATCAGACACTATCAGATCCTATTATTTTATGCTGTCTGTGGATATAGTATCCATCCGTCCTGTGATTGAGCTGTTATCATTCTGTAGTTAGAAAGTACTTGTATATATACAGATGGTTTGCCATCCCATGATATTTGCCATACATTTGCAAGGAGAGTATACACTCACACACACACACACACGCACACGCACACGCACACGCAGATGCAGTGGACATCAGTTTAGATTTTCGGTATGTTTGGACAAAGTATTGGATGGGTGCTCCCGTATTGGTATGTTGGCCCTATATTTCTGAGGCTGTATTATGTCTTTGTGCTTTGAACATCATTGCTTGTAGAAGGTCACGGGCTTTCTTATGTAAAGATGGGTAATGTTTCCTGGGCATAGTTTTGACTTTGTTACCCTGGACTTAAAGAAATACTGTGTACCCCACTGCAGAGAGAGGCCAAGTGTCACTCACGTTACTTGCCCTTTTACTTTTAGTTTTTTTAGAGGAGTGTTCGTTTCCTTCCAGCTGATTGACATAGCATAAACTGGAAGGACCAGAGATTTTTAAAACAATTTTTCCACATTCAACACAGTGTTTTGCTTATCTTGACATAGTCACATGTTCTCTTGGACATGAATCCTTTGCTCATTTGAGTAAGTGTATTCCCATTTTTTTGAATCAGATTTAGTCAGGCTTTTCAAGTCATGAAAGCTTTCTGTGCCTAAGACTGTTACTAGAGGGTGGTTTTGAGGGAGATGTACTGACTTGGAAAACTGTGTTCATCCCTCTGCTTGCTGCAGTGTAGTTTTGTGCAGAGTGACATGCCTTGAGAGGAATACTTGGTACTGAGTTCTTTACAGTTTTAAACATGGCAATACCTGGAGACTGAGTAAGTGGCATTGTTCTCACTGTCTACCTCACTTCCTCGTGCCATCTAAAATACCTTTCTCTACATTCCCTCAAAAAAAAAATCCAGAAACAATCATGATTAGATCCCAAACAAAGTGACACATCCTAAAGACCAGCTCTGATTGTTCTGCTGTACATTTCAGATGTTAGCTTTGGACAGGTGTACACCTTGTCCCCTTTGGATATGTTGTCTCAGTGGACTTGACATGCAAAAAGCCTTTTGGGACACAGCATCTGTTCCTTCGGTAGACTGCAGTATCTCTTCCAGTTTTTCTTATCTCTTACCACAAGGTAACACCTGCAAACAGGCTTATTTTTTTCCCTTTTATTCCCACCTAGCCATTGGAATGAATACTGGCAGCAGTAAATTACTCCAGCCCTGTTTCTGTGTGCACCATCTGGGAGAGGACAGGAGCTGGCTTCCAGGGTGACCAGGGGTGCTTTCTCCATGTAGTGCACACATCATGGCAGTAGTGAGGTTAGGGTCCGTAACAAGGGATGACCAGATGTGTAAGTTGGTTTAACCTATACATTCAGCAAGATGTGTCTGTCTGTGACGTTAGCGTGGTGTACATGCAACTAAGGTACTTGCAACTAAAAAACAAACAAACAAAAAAACCAAAAAAATCTGTTCAAGTTTTGAAAAACAGTTATTGTCTTTTTTTTCTTCATCAGGGCTGATTTAGATTGCCAGGAGTTATTTCTGAAAGCATATTAATACAATCAAGAGTATATCTTTTTAAAACACTTTCTTGGTTTTTAATCCTTTTTCTGAAAAGTCACTTCTGTGTATTTGTGTGCCCCACTGGTTTTCTGGATGCTTGGCTATCAAACCATTTGGGAATTATAATAAGAAATCAGTGCAGAGTATGAAGTTACCAAGTAGCAAAAAGATGCTACAGTGAGACAGATACTCATTTATGATTAAAAATAATCTCAAAGTGATAATCAGAAGTGTAAATTCAGATACCCTAAGACAAAATGGAATGTCAATATGTTACCGTTTTAAAATTGACACATATACGTAGTGTATGAAGAATGCTCTCCCAAATGGGGCATTTAGGAAAATAAATAAGTTGGTAGAATTATTTTAAAATGCTATTTCTTTTTCTCTTTTAAAAAAGTAATTGAAATAAAATAGCCCTTCATAGTGAGGAAAATACAGACTTTGATAGAAGTTCAACCGAATGGAAACATTTGAAAAGTAGATTCAAGATAAGAATTTTTTATTGCGAATCCACAAGGGGGTAGTGATGTTCTATCAAAGATATTTGTGGTGAAAATGTGAAGTGATCTCTTTTAACGTTTTAGATTTGCAGATAAAACTGGCATGTTTGCATTTTAACTTAATAAGATCTTTTAAAAATGTTTATTGGCTCAATTGTTTGTTGCTTAAATTTAAAAAAATCCTTTTTGAGTGAGTGGCTATTTTAAGCTGTTTAAATGGTAAGAGAGAATGTCCTTGCAGTTTTGTGCTTTGGAGAAATTGTGAAGGATCTGAGAGTTACTGTTATTTTCTAGCAATGTAATAATCTTTAATTTCCTGGGAAACATTAGGAATCTAGGAATCAGTGACTTAAGTGTTCTGAATAAAAGGATTTTGGTAAATTGTGTCTAAACTTTATAGAAGTTTGTATTACTAGTTGTATTTTCAGCTCTACCAAGAGATGAAAAATGTGAATAATCCCTACCACTGGCCACTTTTAATAGTTCTAAATAAATCAAAATTTTATAATCTTTTGTATTAGTTTATATTACATCATTAGATGAAAACCTTTTTTCTTCCTCATGTAGCAGTCCCAGCAGCTTGCTTCAGAATTACTTAAAATCAGGTGTAGTGTGGCAGTGCCAGACAGCTTGTTCCTCTGGCTGCATCACGTGCTCCTTTTTGAATGGTAGGCAGCCTGGTACAAGAAAGATTTAAGATTGGAATGGGGATTATGCCATACTCATTTAGAGGTACAGCTGACCATGTCTTTGAAAATATTATTCGTATCCTTAATACTGTGAAGCATGGTTTATAAGTTATGCTTGTTTGTGCCATCAACATTATGTGTTTTTCAATCTGGATCTAGGGAAAAGATTAGTACAGTTTTTCTGTCCACATCCCCCTCATTCCTAGCAAGGAAGGACTACTTCGTTTTCTTTATTAAATGACTTTGGTGCTTTGATATACCAGAAGATGCACAGTTTCTTCACATTCTTCTCTGAGTTCTACTGGAGCTGAACTATGATGTCAGCATTTTCATTCATAAATTTGATGCTTCCGGATCCCTTTTCTAGTTTTGTGTTCCTGAGCTAACTTCTGGCACATGCACAAATCAGTTTACCATCAGTTAGCTCATAAATCAGTGATAAAAAGTAAAAGAAAAGATAAGATGCTGGAGTTATTTCGATAGCGTTGTAGTTGCTCATGCTGATTTGCATCAATGCAGTTTGGATAAGGTTCCTGGCCAAACAGATTGAAATCTAAAAACAGTCAGTTTAATTATCTCATGATTTTGTGGATTGAACTATGTTGTGAACATATTGACATAAAATTTTTGTTCTTGCTGGAAGTTCAGAGTGCTGTACTGTAGCTCCTTTGTTACACAGTAGTATTTCTTTTATGATTTCACTGAATTGGAATCTACTTATTTTAGAGAGGTTAGGCCTGGAGATTAAATTATGTTCTACTCAAATTAATTTCAGAATGAATTTGGATTATTTTTGAGCATTCTGTTACTCTTGAAATATTTTAAATAACTCTTGATACTTGTTTTTGATATTATTATGGAATTAGCATAGCATCTTGTGTGTTGGAGTCAGATTTCATCTCCCCTAGATTGTGCACTCCTGTGGCTGTGGACTGCAGCTTCTCCTCCAGGGAGATCACTGCTTGTAATTTAGTCCTGCCTGAGAACAGTTCTTGGAGAAATCTTTGAGTTTTCCTCTGCAGGGCCAAGTTGGAGGCCAGGGCTGTGGCCTATGGCATCTTTCAAGCCTCTTGTGTTTGATGAATGGTGAGCTGTAAAAAAAGTTCATTTTCTCTGCCTTATTGGGGGTTTGCTGACTTTCTGGATGCTTAATTGCCAAGAACATTTAGAAATAAAATGTGTTACATTTAAGAAGTACTGTTTTAGCTGTTTATAATTCATGGTTAGTGAGGATGGATGATTTGAACCATAACCATTTTGATACCTCATCTTGCCCTTTTTTTAAAATTGGTTCTGGGAAACTACAACTAGAGGTTCCATTTGACCCGGCTATTCCTCTGCTTGGTATCTTCCCAGAAGAATTAAAATCATCATATCACAGTGATATATGCACAACCATGTTCATAGCAGTACAATTTGTAATAGCTAAGTCTTGGAAACAACCTAAATGCCCAACAACTGATGAATGGCTAAAAAAGATGTGGTTTTTCTACACAA
>PVJO010033062.1:0-12496 GCA_004026905.1 Hystrix cristata | reverse complement strand
AAAAAAAAAAAAAAAAAAAAAAAAAAGCACTAAAGTCTCATTCTAGGAAAAAAGCGTATGCAAACACAGATATGTATACATACATACATGTATGCATACACACATAAGTAACAATGGAAAGCCACTTTTGAAACTGTAAATATATACTTATGCATATATATTCCCACTAAAGAGGTCTTTTGCAAATAAGTAGGCGCATAGGAGGCATATTGCCAACTCTCTCACACTGGAAGCAGTGGGAAGGGACAGAAAGGGACAGAACTAAAAGAGGACCAGCAAACTGGACTTCAAATTCCTTGTGTGTGCACCTGGCTTCCAATTAGACTATGAGCTTCTGAGGGGAAGACCTGCGCCTCTTGACCTCAGCCAGCCTCTGGCCTCAAGCAGATACTCAGTAAAGGGGGAGTTGAGCTGAATGAACTTTGGATTTTCAAAATAGCAATATCATACTCTTCAAGTAGTTGGCCCCTGTTGATCTTTCTTAGTTGAAACTTTTTGGTTCCATTCCCTTTGTAAAGTGGGTTTCTTGAGAGAAATGTCATCCTATCAACTTATACATCATCATTAATTAAAAGGGCAGTTTGTTCATGAAAATATTATAAGACGCACTTAGAATATAGAGCTGAAAGAACTAAATGACTTACAGCTTAACGGGTGTTTTTCATTTCTGCTGCTTTTTTTATGTTGGCTTAGTCGGGTGGCTCATATCGAAACAGAGGTTGGTCAATTAGCTGAAGAACTTTAACAGGTAAAGTTGTTGGCAGTCCTGTGTCCCTGCCTCATTTTACTTCTGCTAGCATCATAGTTTGCGGTGCATCTGCTGCTTTTTCTAGAAATTGTATTATTCGTTTCATTATTTGTAGACTTATTTAATGACATAGTTGTACTTGTTCTACATTCCAGGCTGTCTGTGCCTATTGGGTTGTTCAGTAGCAAATTGTTTCTTTTGTGCTGAGCACTTAACACTAAACTCTCTATTTTCTCACATGCTCATCCGATCTGCCTGAGACAAACAGGGTTCTTGACCCTAAAGTTTGTTGAGGACGAGCACCCTGTTCTATTCAAGGGCGCAGCCCTGCCGGGTCCAAAGATCCTCTGGCTACATTCGCTGCTTCCCGGAGGACATGCGCATTGCAGCCAGGCACTGTGCATGCTCTAAGGAAGCGCAGTGCTGTGCACTCCCACTGTGTGTCAGTCTCAACAGGTGGCCCTTACGTTATTTTCTCTTTCTTTCTTTCTTTCTTTCTTTCTTTCTTTCTTTCTTTCTTTCTTTCTTTCTTCCTTCCTTCCTTCCTTCCTTCCTTCCTTCCTTCCTTTCTTTCTTTCTTTCTTTCTTTCTTTCTTTCTTTCTTTCTCTCTTTCTTTCTTTGTGCTGGGGATCGAACTCAGGGCCTTGTGCTTGCTAGGCAAGCACTCTAACCACTGAGCTAAATCCCCAGTCCCATGTTATCTTACTTAAGTATTCAGTGGCAACACTAGCAGGTAGATGAGGTCACCGAGGCTCAGGAGAGTCATTTGCCCCAGATCACCCCGCTAAGCAGAGAGGCAGAGCCAAACACAGAGCTGCTGAACTTCAACGCTGTCTGGGCTATGCTTGTGCAAAGTGGAGGTGTTTGTACAGAAACCCACCAAGTGCCTTGCGCAGCAGTTTCTACCTGGGGAATTAAAACTAAAACTAGACACCAGGTAACCACCAATGGCTTATTACCCAGAAACCTAAAAAATACAACTGATTCTTCAAAGTGCTAAGATTCTATTTCATCTACCAGTAAAGATCTTAATGAAAAAGAACAAGCAGCAGATCTAAAAATACCCTATTACTTGTGATAAAATGTAACTACCCTTGGCAGTTTATCTATACATCTCTGAAGACCACAGGTTCCTTGTGGGCAAACGCTATACATCATTTGGCTTGAGCTTTTAGAGTCCACATAGCTGCAACTGTGAACACACACTAGGTGCTTCATGCACACTTCCTGGATGAATGACCACTCGTTAGCTGCATCATGGACCAGTGTGGCCATATTCACGTTTTTTGGTAGTTATTGTCCTTGCCTTGTTCCCTAGAAAGAAAAATCCAAGAAACCTTGGTGATGTATTTCTAATCACTACTGAGATCAGACGAGATCGGGCGCGTTCAGGGTGGGATGGCTGCAGACTCTAATCACTACCTAAAATTTTTGGAGTCATTTTTTCCAATAAAGGTGTAAGATGGGGCAAAGAACAAAGATTCATCTCACAGAAATCAAAGTGTAATTGGCCATGGGCATGTTTGGGAAAACTTAACTTCAGGATTATGAATTATCCTGAGTTCCTGAAAATGAGGTTTTCTTTGCCTTTTGGTGTAAGAGTGAGAAAAGAAATAAAAATGAGAAGAGGAGAAAGGGAAAGAGGAGAAATGAGAAAAATAAAATAATGACTCTGATCATTCTTTCTTTATATATATTATTAAACATGGCCATGAACGTTGGACTCTTCAAGCCCCCAACACGGTGAGACCCCTCTTGTAATCTTGTCTATGTGTGTAATTGTCTGGGGAAATTAGTACTGTGAGGCATTTGCCAGATTCCCCCTTCCTTCTACTTCAATGAAAACAACATTTTTAAGCGAGAAGACAGCTGCGATTATAGAACCAACAACTAAAATTCGACTTTACTATTTTTTCCATGTATTAGGAGTTAGCCTTTTCCCCTTTGTAGATACTTCAAAAATGCCCCTCTTTTCACATCATATCTTCGGAAAAAGATAGATGTATTCATTGTTGTGTGAAATAAATTCATTCTTCCGTGAAACAAATTAAAAATACTTGCAAAAGTCTTACTGTGTGGACCCATAACCCTGTCTCCATATACATTTAATTAACCTCAAAATGGCTTTCTGGAAAATATGTACCGGATTCTCAGAAAGTATATACATACACATGTGTGAATCTATTTTCCTCATAATTTTATAAATGCGTATACACACACACACACACACACACACTCACACGCTGTCTGGAAGTGGTTTTCAGGAAGTGTTTGATGCCGATTCACACGTCAAACCTAGTTTTCCCAGGCATTTCCTTTCAGATCTGTCCTTTGAAAAAAAAAAAAAAAAAAAAAATCACCTTCCAGTGGCCAGGATGAGGCTGATGCCAGGAAAGGAAAATGCTGTGATTTTTTACAGTGAAGGATTTCTAAAAGGGCTCTCAGCTATTTCCAGTATCCAGGCCAATTGCTCAAAGCAACAGTCTGAGGTGCAGGTTTCTGGCCTTTATGGCTTTGATCTTGAGGGCTGCATCGATGCCCCGGCCAGGAGGTGAGGCTGCCCTGCTCCTTTGTCTCATCACCCTCATTTGTTTTTCTGTATCACAAAGTGAAGGCTCCAGATAAATGGAATCTTTGGAATGCTCTACCCCTCAAACACAAATACCCCACAGAAATTGAACCCTTTGCTGTGACACAGGTAGGGTTGGGGTGCCCTTGTGAAAGGGCCCACAGGTCCCTAGAAGGACGTATCTGAAAAGATGACCTCCTTTGAAGGGCACATCTGAAAAGGTGGCAAAGGGAGTATCTAGAAATAAGAACAAAATGTCCTCAAAAACTTCTGGCATGCATGTAATCCCAGCTGCTCCAGAGGCTGAAGCAGCTCAAGCTTAGCCTGGGTGACCTAGCGAGACCCTGTCTCAAAAGACAAGGGCTGGGGATGCAGCTCAGTGGGAGGCCTTGAATTCAGTCCCCAGTAATACCAAAACCAACCAGCCACCAACCAGACAATCAAAAAATAACTTATTATGCGTGCAGCTGCTTGCGGAGGACATCGATCGTCACAATCCTCCTAGCCATAGAGCAGGGGTGAGATGAGAGATTTTAAAGGGACGATGGCTGACATTTACTTATCTCAGCCGTCAGGAAAAAAATCCAATCAAGCAGTAGAGAGTCACTTTAAAGCATTTAAGGCAATTAAGAATCCGTGTTAGATAACTGAGTTAAAAATCACACAGGTCACGTGCACACAGTCACCATCACTTTTTATAAAACACATCATGGAGTTTTTACTCCCTGGGTCATGTCCAGCAGCCAAACCTATCACCTGGAAGACAAACTGCTCTGAGCTGCCATCCCTAGCCCGAAGCTTCCAGAGAAACAGAGGGCTGGAGGCTGAGGAGTCGGCAGAGCTTGATTGTGATAGGTCTGGGTCAGTCCCTCTGGGACCCAGCCACCATCCATCTAATCAGTCAACTTCATAGTGTCCCCTTAGTATGGGAGGCAAGAGGCTCACGGTCTCAGTTGGGTTGAAATCTACACAGGAAGAGGATGTATGGATTCACCTTCCAGTGATTCCGGCTTCCTGGAGTCAGCCTTCCTGGAGCTTCAAGGAAAACTTTAGTGATGCCCACCTCAATGGAACCGGAACTCATCTCTCTCACGCATGAGGGCAGCCTTTGAGACGTGACCAACAGGGACCCTTGTCTTAAAGGTTTCACTCTTTAAGCTGCTTGGCTGAGTGCCCTTTCTCCTATCAGGTTTGGTTTCAAGAGGCTGCTGGCTTTGCCAACACCAGCATAACGGGCGTAGAATATGACCCTTCCTTGCATGACTGCTGAAATGCTTTCTTAATTTAATTTAATTCTGAGTTTTGTTTGTGTGTATTGTTGCTACTATCAGAAAATCCATTTTTGTCCCGAATGAGCCACGTTCTGTCACTGGTGGTCGCTCAGGTTTCTTGCACTCCAGTGGCCTATTTTATACATTGGCTGGTGTGTTGCTGTGAAAAACATTAAAAACAGAGGATCGACACTTCAGCTTTGTTTCTGGCATTTAAAATAATTATTCTACAGAGAATTTTTCTTGCCGTGTGACCTTTTCATGGTTAGTGCTGTAGACTTTTTACTTTGTTTTTGTTTTAACGTATAGTTCCAGGATTACACGCTACTTGCATTATTTTTCATGTAACTTTCTGTGTGTGGCTGAATAATCTAAAACAACTATGGATTAATTCTAGGAAAACTGGGTTCTAGATCAAGACATTCTGATAAACTTCAAAATAAAGCTAAACCTGCATTACTTAACGAATATATATTTTTGGTCAGGGACACACATTTCCAGTGCTAGTTGCTGCTCGAGGTGAATTTATGGTAAGTTTTTGGTGTAAAAGAATGATTTTCCCTCTTTGTGCATATTTTAGGACGTACATTAATGCGTAGTACATGTACAAGATTTATAGCTAACTACATAAAATAAAGTATATAAGTTGGGACTGATGTTTAATGCTTTTTCCCTTTTAGGAACACACAGCGAAGGTGGGAGGGGATCACTGTCAAGACAGAGGGATTTCAGCACTAGGGGCTCCTTCAGGCCCTCCCTTGGGCCTGGATCCTGGGGCGAGTATCCAGGCTTTTCTAGAAGGACGTCAATGTCTCTGAATATTGCTGGTCCTCCCATTTTCGGAGGCTGACCTCTTCCCTCCTGCCTGAAAAGGAAGCTCATTCCTCTCCCAGGGAGAACCACAGTCCGGTGGTTAAGGGCGTGCCTGTCACAGGCGGTGGTCTGTGTTCAGGTCTTTGCTCTGCTGTGTAGTCAGATCACTCTGGGAAAACTAGCTCATTTCTCTGCACCTCAGCTTTCGTGTTAGCAAAATGGGTCAAGAGAAGGTATCTCCCTCATTGGAATCTTGTGCAAGTAAATGAGCTACTTGGTAACACTACGGTTTGCAGGCAAGTGCCAGGAAGCTATTGTCACTGCTGGACCTCCCTGAGGCCAGCTGTAACCCAGCTGGTCACCATGCTGTGTCTCACCAACTTCTTCATGAACTTCTTCATGTTCTCCTGCGACCTCTCCTCCCACCCCTGCCCCATCCTGGTGACACCAGCCCCTGAACCACAACCAAAACTTTTTTAGGGAATTTTCTTTATGATTTCTCCTTGGGATTAGTAGTCAATTGATCCTGAAGTTGGTCATCTCTGGGGAAAAGTCACACACACACACACACACACACACACACACACACACACACGTTCTCTTGAAAGCTGTTACTACTCTGCCATGAAGAAGGATAAATTTGAGTCATTTGTAGGAAAATGGATGCGTCTTGAGACCGTAATGCTAAGTGAAATAAATCAGACACCCGAACATAAATATCACATGGCTTCTGTTATATAAGAAACCCAAAACATATATAAAGTGCAAAATAAAAGATAGACAATAAGAAATAGCGAGATGGATAGTTAGCATATGGAAAGGGAACCAAGAGACAGAGGAAGAGGGGAGGGAGGAGAGGGAAATGAGACATACAAAAAGGGAATCGTGAAGTGTTGTGTACATGCACCAAGTCCCTATGAGGAGCATGATCATTATGTGCTATAAACATTAAATATATATAATGAATGAAGGGATCTAAGGGATTCAGGGAGGAGGAGGGAGGAGAGGGGAAGGGAATAAAAAAGAATTAAAAATGCCATGTACATATACCCCTTCCTCACAATGAATGTAATACTATGTACTATAAATATGCATTTGCTTTTATTTAGTGTTTGCAAAGCTAACAGTGCATTAGTGCAACTATCAAAATAAAATTAATTATATATATATATTTTTTGTGGGGGGTACTGGGGATCAAACTCAGGGCCTTGCACTTGTTAGTCAAGCACTCTACCACTTAAGCTAAATCTCTAACCCAAAATTAATGGTATTTGACAGGTCAAATGTTGAGTTGGGTATTCTTTTCACGGGGATTTCTAAACTCCCAGTAAGAGTCTATGAGTCAGGAGGATGTTTGTGTGAGATTTCGTGCTCTGAATACCTGAGAAGCTTCTTTTCCCTTCTCCATGGACTTCGTTGTGGTTGAACTGCTTAGGAAATATTAGATCTTGCAGGAAGGAAGTTCTTGGGACACCAAGAAAATAGAGAAATAAAAGTGGTTTTTAAGAGGGGGGAACAATTTTACTAAAAGTGTCTCAATTACAGGATATTTTAAATTTTGACTTGAATATTTGAAGATTATCATAGATTTGGAGTCATCTCATCACTATTTTTAAAATTCAAAAAAATTTAGAAAAAAATTTTTTTCTAAATATTTTTGTTAGAAGATATATTTAGAAAATATATGTCTCCAGTGATAGTGAACACCTATTAAGAGCAGCTACCTCCAGAATAAGAAATTCAGTTTAAGAGCTGATTCTAGGAAATGCCTCATTCAGCAAATATTTACCAAACACTTTTATTATGGTTTGAATCTAAATGTCCCTCAAAACACTCATGTGTTTGGAGATTCACCCATTGATGCGTTCATAGCTGAATGTGCTGTTGGGAGGTGGGGCATGGTTGGAGGTGGGCCAATGAGGGTACGACCTGAAAGGGTGTATTCTTTTTTTTTATTTTATTTATGAAGAACATGTATTGGTACATTATAGATAAACATAATGATTACATTTATCATAGTTACTTTGTACCTGTACATAATATATCTTGGTTCCCCCCGGCCCTTTCACTCCCCTTCCCCTCCTTATTTACAATAGCTTTATTTACATTGGAAGGGTATATTCTTGTCCGGGATCCTCCCTTCACTCTTTGCTTCCTGGCTGTCCTGGGGTGAGCAGTTGTCTTCTGCCAGGTCCTTTCACTATGCTGTTTCTACCTTGGAGCCAGTCTACCATGGACTGAACCCACTGGAAAACGTGAGCCTAATAAATCTCTCCTCCTTTTAGTTGGGGGCATCAGATATTTTGTCCCAGCAATGGGAAAGTGACTAATACAACTTCTTTTTGACCAGGTACTATGCTGAGACAGAAGAAGGGATTACAGGGATGAAAAACATCACCCATTTTTCCTACACCTAGCAGGAATGTATGGGCAGTGTGATAGCTGTTATGGAGGGTGCAAATATAAGGAAGATCGAACTTCTTTCAGGGACCCAGAAAAGGAAGTATTTGACCTTATTTTTATAGGGGGGGCTGTAAGAGACTTTTGAAAATCAAGTAGGTGTTTATTGAGTACTGATCATATGCTTAGGGAGTTCATAAGACATGGCTCCTGTGATGATTAATTTTATATCAACTCAACTGGGCTAAGAGATGCCCAGATGGCTGGAAAAAAACATTATTTCTACGTGTGTCTGTGAAGGTGTTTCTGGAAGACAGTAGTTTTTGGAATAGTAGACCGAGTAAAGAAAATCTACCATCACCAATGTGAGTGAGCACCAGCCAATTCACTGTGGGGCCCAGACAGAACAAAATGGTGGAGGAAGGGTGAACTCTGTGTGTCTCTCTGAGCTGGGCCACCCTTCCTCTCATGCCCTGAATCTCTACTCCCACCTACCTTGCTTCTCAGGCCTTGGTCTACAGACTGGAAGCTACACCACCAGCGCCCCTGGTTCTCAGGCTTTCAGACTCAGACTGAATTACATCACCTGCTGTCCTGGGTCTCCAGCTTGTAAAATGGCAGATCACAGGACTTCTTAGCTTCCATAACTGTACAAGTCAATCCCCACCATATATCCCCTCATAGATATAGGTAGATATATACTATTATATATCCTATTGGCTCCTTGTAGTTCTGTTTCTCTGGAGAACCCTCACTAATATAGCTTCTTCCCAACAAGGATCCTACACAATAATTGAGGAGAGAAAATCAAGATGTATAAGATGAATATGAACAAAATAAGCTAGTTTGTAATTAAATGTTAAATGCTTTTATATATAATATGGATCACTCGAGGCTGGAATTGTTTTAAGGGACGTCTTTAGAAAGGTGACATTGAGACAAAGCCTTTAGGAGAGGAGGGTACTCTTGAGGAGGCAGAGGAAATGGGAAGGGTAGCTTAGGTAGGGGGAGCAGCAGGAACGAGAACCAAGCCTGGGAGGACAAGTGGTAGACTTAAAGAGGGTTGGCTGAGCTAGGATGGAGTAGTTTGTGATGGATAATGTGAAATCATTTGGGCCTCACCCAGCTTGAGCAGAAGATGATAGCCAGAGGTAGAGCTGGATGAGAAATGTGGGCAACATGATAAGAGATGTCGAGCAGCTGAACCAAGACTGGCATGGGAGAAAGCAAAAGAGGAACTGGAAGACTCCAGTTTTGGTCTGGTTCTGCCATCTCTGCCTATAGGGACATTTCCAGGTCCCAGAATCCCCACTGGGGCCACATTCTGACCTTCATGGTCCCAGGCACATTGCCTTGATGGTCTCTGTCCTTCATCAAATATAATGAAAAGTATATTTTACCGCTATATTGGTATAAAGAGCAATACATTAATATATATTAGAATAGTTTCTTCAATCTCAAAGGTTTTTTAAAGAAACTTCAGTGTAATTTTGTGGATTTGTAAAAGCATTATAATGAAATATATTGAAAAGTATATTTTACCACTATATTGGTATAAAGAGCAATATATTAATATATATTAGAATAGTTTCTTCGATCTTAAAGGTTATTTTTCTAGTTTTTAAAGAAACTTCAGTGTAATTTTGTGGACTTGTAAAAGCATTATGGGCAGTGTCCATCCTATCGAATGCTAAGCTGGCTTTGATCCTTGTCTATACCCTGCAGGCACAGCGGAGTTGGACCCTAATATCTTCGCCTTCCCCTACGAGTCTGAAATTCAGTTTCAAACCCCTTAGTCTGTACAGTGTAGTCACACTGGTATCATCAACATCTTAATATTGTATCTGAAGGCAAGCATGTGGGAAAATATTTACTAAATATTTACTAAAAAAGGAAAGATAATGAATTTTGAGGGGCAGGGGGTCATTTCAGAATACTAAGTGAGAAGTCTTATGCAAAAAAATGTGTTCATTTTGAGAAAAACGACTTCATTTTAAAAAATAAGAACAAATAGATTGGGTTTTTAAAAGATACATACGTTCATTATAAAACTTTCAAACAGCACCTAAAGATAAAAGGAACTAACAATGTCCCATGCTAATTTTATAGGAAAAAAAATCACCATATTTCATAAGAAAGTAATAGAAGAAAGAAACTGAAGAGGAAGTAAAGGAATTTCTGAACTCTGAGTAAAGTTAAAAAACTTTACTGACTCTGTTTTGGAAGTATGGCCATTTTAACAATATTTATTCTACCTAACTAGGAGCAAGGGACATCTTTCTATTTTCTGATATCCTCTTCAATCTCTTTTTTCAGAGTGCTATAGTTTTCTTTGTAGAGGTCTTTTGCTTCTTTAGTTAGGTTATTTCCTAAGTATCTCATTTTTCTTGAAGCAACTGTGAATGGTATTGTTTTCATAATTTCCTTCTCATCCTGTTCATTGTTGGTATATACAAATGCTAATGAGTTTTGCATGTTAATCTTATATCCTGCTACTTTGCTGAAGTTGGTTATTAATTCTAGGAGCTTTTTGGTGGAGTTCTTCGGGTCTTCCATGTAGACTATCATGTCATCTGCAGATAGTGATAATTTGAGTTCTTCCTTTCCTATACGTATTCCTTTTATTTCTTCTTCTTGCCTAATTGCTCTGGCTAAAGTTTCAAGTACTATATCAAATAACAGAGGTGATAGTGGGCATTCTTGCCTGGTTCCTGATTTTAGAGGGAATACTTTCAGTTTTTTCCCCATTTAGTATGATGCTGGCTGTTGGTCTGTCATAGATAGCCTTTTGCATATTCAGGTAAGTTTAGGTAGAATCAATATTGTTAAAATGGCCATACTTCCCAAACTGTTATACAGATTCAATGCAGTTCCAATCAAAACACCAACAGTATACTTCACAGATCTAGAGAAAGCAATCCTAGAATTTATATGGAAACAGAAGAAGCCTCAAATAGCAAAAGCAATACTGAGCAATAAGACCAAAGCAGGTGGCATAGAAACCCCAGACTTCAAGCTATACTACAAAGCAATAGTAATAAAAACAGCTTGGTACTGAACAAAGATAGACACGTAGACCAATGGAACAGAATCAAAGACACAGAAACTTCTCCAGACATATTCAAATATGTGATCTTTGACAAAGGACCCAAATACATACATTGGAGGAGAGACAGCCTATTTAACAAATGGTGTTGGGAAAACTGGTTGTCAGTTTGTAGAAGAATGAAATTGGACCCATATCACCATATACTAAATTAAAATCAAAGTGGATCAAAGATCTGAACATTAAGACAGAAACATTAAACCTTCTAGGAGACAAAATAGGTAAAACACTTGGAGACAAAGGAGTAGGAAAGGACTTCCTAAACAGAACCTCAATTGCACAGGAAATAACAATAAGAATCAACAAATGGGACTACATTAGACTAAAGAGTTTCTGTACAGCAAAAGAGTCCATTAGGAGGGTGAAGAGAAAACCCACAGAATGGGAAAAAATCTTTGCTAGCTACTCCTCAGACAGAAGACTAAAATCTAGAATATACAAAGAACTCAAAAAAATTATAAACTACCTAAAATCAATGACCCACTCAAGAAATGGACCAGAGAAATGAACAGATACTTCACAGTAGAAGAAATACAAATGGCCAACAAATATATGAAAAAATATTCAACATCTATGGCTATTAGAGAAATACAAATTAAAACAACTCTAAGATTCCGCCTTACCCCAGAAAGAGTGGCAATCATAAGGAAGTCAAACAATAACAAATGCTGGCGGGGCTGTGGTGAAAAGGGAACCCTCCTACACTGTTGGTGGGAATGCAAACTAGTACAACCATTATGGAAATCAGTATGGAGATTTCTCAAGAGTCTGAAAGTAGAAATCCCATATGACCCAGCCATTCCCCTACTAGGTATCTTTCCTGAAGAGCTAAAGACATCATACCACAGAGATACTTGCACAACAATGTTTATAGCAGCACAATTTGTAATAGCTAAATTCTGGAAGCAACCCATATACCCATCAATACATAGCTGGATAAACAAAATGTGGTATCTATACATAATGGAATACTATTCAGCTATAAAGAGTGACAAACTAGAGTCATTTATAGGAAAATGGATGGACCTGGAAAATATAATATTGAGTGAAATAAACCAGACTCGCAAGCTGAAATACTGTATGGTATCCCTCATTTGAGTGAGGCACAATACAAACAAAAGAAAAGGGTAAACAATGGACACAAAAAGGCAAAGTGTTAGATATAAGCTAATAGACAAAGGGTCCAAGGGAACAAGAAGAGGGCAAAGGGAGAGGGGAATGGGAATCCAGAGGAATAACGATATCTTAAAAACAAGATCCTAATAACCCAAATTTATTTTTAATTTTTTTTTATTATTTTTTACCAAGAACATGTATTGGTACATTGTATACATAATGATCATAATCAACATGGTTATTTTGTACCTGTACATGATACATCTTGGTTTTCCCCCTCTTCCCCCCTTCCCCTCCCCTCCCTTCCATTCACCCACCCCTCCCTATTTGCAATAAGTGTAACTACACTTTACCATTTTTTCCCCCTTTCATCTTACTTTTCTTTTAACCTTCTTCTTTATCCCCCTTTTCCCTATCTAGTTCTCTCTTTTAAATACAATAACTATTCTACCCCTTTGTCCTTATTTACACT
>PVJO010033061.1:0-12504 GCA_004026905.1 Hystrix cristata | reverse complement strand
CCTTCCCCATAAAAACCCTTCGCTTCTGTAGTTCGGGGCCTTTACCGCTGTCTCCTGCGTGGGACATGTATTGGCCCAGAGCTCTGTTTAAACAATAGCTTGTTGCTTTTGCATCGAATCTGGTCTTTTGTCGTTCTTGAGCGCCGCTCTCCCTTGTCCCGGGTAAGTTGGGGAAGGTTTCAGCCTTAACAAGAGCAGCAGGTTCCAGGGTGAATCAGCATCGTCTCTTATAAGCTGTGTGATCTTAGGCAAGTGATTTAACCTCTTTGAGCCTAAGTTTCCTGGCATGGAAAGCAATGATCATCACTATGATCATCAAATTATATACAAGCACAAAGGATCAAAATGAAGTAACCGCTGTTCCATGGACAATGTAACAGAGGCTGCCACAGTATGTAAGAAATTCAGTACAGACATTTAGGGAGCTATAGGAATAGCCCTCAGTTTCTACCCACTTCATGGAAAGAAGGGGACTCATTGTCTTCAGATGGCAGGAAACAGCAAGTGGGTATGTAAGAGAAAATCCAACTGCTTGGGCCAGACCAGGTTCACCACCCAGAAGTATGAGCCCCCTGGGTGAGGGAGCAGAGACTGAAGAGGTGTCTCTGACTGAGTCAACTTCCACTTAAACCAAGTAGGAAACAGTTACCAGAGGCAACTGGAGCCCCCAGAGAGTGGGGTCCTTTCTCACGCACTGCTGTGTCCCCAGTCCCAGCCCGGTGTAGACATCAATTAAAAATGTGTTGAATGCGTGAGTGATTAGAATGAGGAGGCCGATGGAACAGAAATTCCAGTGAGACAACCAAGCAGGAGGCTGGGAATCTAATATGGCCAGATTCACCTCCAGACCAGGGATGCCCCAGAGGTTAGGATAACCTGGAGAGCTAAAGATAACACTTGCAACAACCAGACCTCTGAGGGGGTCGTTCTGAGTCACCCACCCTCCAAACCCAGGACGTGTCTGAGGAGGGAGCTGAGGAATCCCAAACCATGAGTCAGTGGGTTACCTGTGCCATCACTTCTGAGTCACTGGCCACCCCTCGGGGCTGCCTCCGTGTGTGCGGGGCGAGTGTTCGCCTGTGTTTATATCTGTGCCCACACTCGGCAGACACCGCCAGCTGAGATGACTCAAGAGTCCTGTCACGTGGTCTTCAGCAGTGTCTGCCACTGCACTCACTGCCTGCAGGGACTCACTGCTCACCCGCAGTCCCCCAGGGGAAATACCTTCTGACAAGAGAGAAAAAGGCCTATTCCCAGGATGCCAGGGCCAGGAGACTGTTGATTCCCCACATCCTGTGAGGCACTGAAGCCAGCTCACTGAGAGGAAGCCTGACAAGGCAGGGCCTAATGCCCCGCCCAGCCCTGCCTGGAACTCTCTCCCCGGGGCAAAAGCCTTCCCTCACTCTCCCCTTGCTGTTGCCCTGGTCTATGACTCTCCCCTTGCTGTTGCCCTGGTCTATGGCAGTTCCCGGGAGGTAAGTGCAGAAAAGGGCGTTCCCTCCCTGGCTACTGCCATCTATTATTCGAAAACTCCTGAAGGCCTTAAGGCCTTCCTGATTTCGCTCCACTAGCCTCCTAAAAGGATTTCTAGTAAGTCATTCTTCATTCCTTACATTATTACCAGATTAACCTTCTTCAAAGGATGTTTCTTGCTCAAAATGCTCCATCTCATACCAAATTCAGTCCCTGTTAATGTCTTCACTTCCCCAACAAAATGTCTTATTCTTAGCAACATCCGGTTGGCTGCCAGCCACACAGAGCCCCGGAGGGCAGGCCTGTAAAGGAAGGGAGGGAAGGACGAAAGAAAGCAACTCATCACATCGGAAAGGTTGTATCTTGCATTCTTCTTTCAGGTGATTATTTAGGATCTAAATGTGGTCCTCAAAGGGCTTGTTTAAAATTATATTGATAACTTGCAGGTAGAAAGCCTGTTTCTAATAATAATCGCTGCCCACCCCAAAAGTCCCTCAAGTGAGTATTGATTTAGGTCGCTTCAGACAGGGCCTTACCCAAACAGGACCCTACTGTCCAAAACAATTTCCCTGTAACAGGAGGCCTTCGTGTGGCCTCAAATATAAGTTTGCTTCCTTGGAATCAGTGAACAAATCCTCACTTGAACTCGGTACATGCATTGCTAAATCTCATTTAAAATTTACAAGCATCTCTCAACGTGTGTATTGTCTTTCTCGATGGGGTGGTCAAGGTTGCGTGGGGGTAAGCTCACCCTGCACGGCACACAGCAGAACCACTTTTGGAAGTCGCACGCTGACTCCTAAGCACATACACTTTTTGCAGTAGCTGGCAGAGCAGGGAAAGGGCTCTGTCTTTAATTGGGGCCCTTCACTTGCACCTCTAAGTTACATCACCTGGACAGATGCACCTGAACTCAAGTCTGGTCCTGCACATGCCCCTCCTCTAGCTTCATGATCTAACAAAGTTCACAGACGCCTTTGAGGCAAGCTATTCAACCAATTTTACTGAGCACTTACAATGATGGGCCAGGATTTCTGCTTCATTTTATGACGAGATTTCCAAAATCAGGTAGACCTGACCCGCGTAGGAAGCACATGCTTGCAGACCAGAGAATCTGGCCTTCTGGGGCAAGTAGGGTAAGACAAGGCGGGGCATGAACAGAACATGTGCATGGTGCGGAAGTCCGCGGCTTCTGGGCTTGCAAAAAGCAGGGGTTAGTAAGTGTATTGGCCTAGTGATCGGATTTAATTCTCCTTCAGAAATTTAATAGTTCATCATTTTTTCTTATTTGGAATTTAGGGATTTTTTTAGTTAATAATTGCCTCAGAGCACAAATGACCCCCCAACTGGAGACAAAGAAGCCCCTAATCTGATGAGAATTCTTTCTCAGCCTCCCCTTCTCACATGTGTAATCCTGTGAGAAAAGGAAAGGGGGGGAGGCAAGGTAAGAAAAATAGACAACGATGAGCCTCTAGGCCAACCACTCAGCTACACAAATGTTTTCTCACACAGTTCTCATAAACAGCTTAAAAGGTGGCCATCATCAGCACATTTCCATGAGGAAAAACTGAAGTCCCAGGTCACACCACTAGCAAGCAGCAAAGCCACTGACTTCAGACTCGGGCTACTAAGCCCTAACTGCACTATTCACACAGTCATGTGGACAATGGTTCTCCACTGAGCTTTTTTTTTTAAGTTTCTTTTGTATTTAGCCTTTTCTTTTTTTTTAATTTTATTTTAATGGTACATTTTAGATGTACATAGTGATAACATTCATCATAGGGGATTTGTACCTGTACATGCTATATCTTGTTGCTTTTTTTTCCCCCGTTCCTCTCCCCTCCCTTAACGGAACCATGAGAAACCTCTCTGCTGAGCTCTGACCGTATCAGCGTGGCCTGCGTGTATTAGCCAGTCTAATCTACAAGCCAGCTGCTGTGGAGGTGTAGAAGTCACTGAGATTTGAGAGGAAGTGAAAGAAAGTCATCACTCAGACAAAAAACCAATAGCCTCAGGCTCTGGCAGCTTTTGGGTCCCTTTCATCAGGCACAGCTGGTCAGGTACAGCCCCTGCAGCATCCCCCCACCCCCACCCATGACAAACTAGCATCTTCAGCTCTCAGGAAGGGCCCAAAGACCAAAGGAACTGTCAAGCTGTTCCAAAATTCCTGGCCCAAATGAGAATGAGTTAACCTGCTTTCAAAGAGACCGGGTCCCCTCATTTTCCTATTCCCAGAGGCCCCCATATGTCCCAAGGAGCAGAAAAGAGCCACTACACCGAAGCATCTTCTTTTGATTGCACTGAAAATAGCCGCTGTCACAGCCCAGAGCCTGTGAAGACTGCAAGGCGCAGACTTGACTCAGTGGGCAGAACGCAGAGTGCCGCTCGGACAGCCTGCTCGGTGCACTGGAGGGTGTGACAGCCAGGAATGCTTTCGTAGCTGTGCTTGCTGCCCGGCTCTGTGTGGAATGCACAGCCTTGTCCCTTTAATCTTTAATATGGCTGCATGAGGGGACCAGAATCCCACATTTGCAGCTCCTTTTGTCCTCTTTCTCCTCTCCAAGTTTCTGGCCGCAATTCTAAAGCCCTGCATTCAGAACTCTTTCTTTTCTCAGCTCTCCCACTCCTGAAGGTGCGCCCCCAAACCCAGACCACCAGCAGCCCCATCTCCCCAACGCCAGCCTGTGACCTTCCTCGGTCACGTCCGGGTGAGGGAACGCCTGCCTCTCCTCTCTCAGAGCTGCCCGCACGGAGTTTCTGTACCCCGAACACGGGAACACAGCATGTGGTAAATTGAAGAGGGTTTCTTCTGTTTGTTTGTTTTTTGCTTTTCTTCCAGATGTTGGTGTCATGTAGACCCTGCCTGGAAGTCCCTCGATCACAGCTAGAAGCTATGTTTCCTATTACAGTTTGGAATAAGTCGCGATGACAGGAAAAAGTGAGATGCTGCTTGGCCTTTGCAAGCAAGGCCCTTTCCAGCTCTGTGCCCCAGAACACGACTGGGCGCTCAACCTGCTCAAAGAAATGTAGTTGTAGACATGTCACCCTTTTTTTTCTTAAAGGGATTTCTTCAGAAAAAGGTGCAAACCAGATTCTACAGTCTGCTTTCACAGTCTCAGTGGTGCCCACAAAAACATCAGATCCTAATCTCTGGAACTCACACATGTTACCTTGTTTGGAAAAAGAATATTTGTAGATGGGCTCAAGTTAGGCATCTTGAAATGGAGAGAACATCCTGGACTGTCCAGGTTCTCACATGCATCCATATAAGAGGGAAACAGGGATATGACACTCAGAAGAGAAGGCCACATGTAGACAGAGGCAGAGCTTGGAATGATGTGGACACAAGCAAAGACTGCTAGCAGCCACCAGAAGCTGGGAGAGGCATGGAAGGATTTACGTCAAAGCCTCTGGAGGGAGTGCAACCCTGTAATGTGTTGGTTTTGGACTTCAGGATGCCAGAACTGTAGGAGAAAAACTTGTGCTGTTTTCAAACCTCCAGGTTTGTGGTAATTTGCTGCAGGAGCCACAGGAAACTAAGACTCTGCTTGCTGCTAAGAGCTATCGCAGGCAAAGCTAGAAGGGAGGCACAGTGGACTTGTAGACTGTAAAATCCTCTTCACAGGGAGGAGCCCGTGGGTGACAGATGTTTGCATCTGCTCGGCGACTCTGCAGAGCAGAGGAAGAATGTGCTGCCAGTGGTAACACCAGGAGTCCTGGTAAGGTTGATGCTCTTAGGTGGGGGCCCACCAGTGACCCAGGAGGGCCTGAGACCTGCTTTTGTCCAGCCACTCCTCCTCCTTGCAAGTCCCAGAAGAGAGGCAAGCACAAGGGAAAAAGGCAAATATACCACCACGTAACCATCCAAGTGCAGAGCTTCATGGGAAGCAAGAATCACGCAGTGGTGTGGCCACCCATGCAGTGGCCTGAGTGTCTTACTATCTTCTGGCCAGTCACAGAGAACCAAAGACATGAGCTCCACAAACTTGTGTGTGTTGGCAGATGCACCAGCCTGCTGTCCGTCACATTCTGTCCACTGGCAAACACGGCTGTATTTCCAGGATTGTGACTAATCCAATTAACAACTCCTCCTGCCTATCAGAACTAAAAAAAGGAAGTGAGAATGGAGTTAAGTCCATCTCTCTCCTATAAATGGGAGCAACTTGGAAACCAAAACCTTCCCAAGACCACTGACCGAGACCTCTGTTCTGGGACATGGACGACAAGAGTGAATCACACCTTCTGTCCATTTCAGCTTCCTGCTCTCACCTCCCCCAGGGAAAAAAGAGATGAAGCCAGTTCAGCTCTCCCCGGGCACCTACCTGATGCCGGGCCCTGTCCTGGGAACCAGAGACAGACTCTTAACAAAGCAGATGCAGGCTGGACCCTGCACTTGGCCTTTACCACTTTGAAATCTAAGGAAGTCCGCCCAAAACTCAGGCCCTGCCACTATCCAGATCAATCAGCCACAGTGCTCCGCTGGCCTGAAAACGTGGAAGGTGGCATTCCTGCAAGAAGCATGACTTAATAGTTTAAGTGAGAATCGGATAAACTTCAGGAAGAACATAAAACATCATGAAAACACAAGGCATTCTAAACATTTTAAATGAATTAGATGTTTTAACCGATGTTATAAACCAAAACACAAATCATTTTTATGTTTATAACCAATTAGAGTAGAGGATGAGAAAATTGTGCCGCTAAGGTTGAAACCTGTGGCCTTACTGACCACGTCTGTTGCCATGTCACAGCCTGAACTTAAACCCTCAGCGGCTGACTGAAATCAACAGAAACCAGCTGACGCCATCTGTCCTTCCGAGGACCAGTCGCCCTTGCTTCCTCTACAGAGAATGGCATGTTCTGTTTGTGTTTCCCTGTCTGCTTGTTTGCTTGTTTGTTTGACACATGAGGAAAGAAACAGAAACTGGACTCTTAGCAAGGTCCAGGAAAACCTAAATCCATGAATAAACAAGCCACATATCTAGAAGAGAGGAGGAAGAAGAGAAAGAGGTGAAATAGGAGAAGAAAGATGTGTCCAGTCACGGAAGTATTTCTAAACATCCAAGTGTTTGGCATCGTGCAGAGACACTCCGTGATATGATGGATCCTTAAAGGAAAGACTTTCCTCTTTATGTGACCACCATATCTATGAGCAAACACTAAAACTACAGCTAAACAAATCAAAACAATGATTGCAAAGTTATTAAATTTGGGGATTACATCTAATTGTTTCATGCTAGTAAAAATAAGTCGATTTTGACTAAGTTCATGGGAAGTGGCCCAGAGCTTTCCTGTCTGGGGTCTTGTGGTTACCTGGGTGGCACACACCCAGAACCACGTGTCTTTCTCCTCCTCTTCCTTCAGTCCCAACTCATTACCAACACGCAAGCAGCTTTCCACTGGGCAACAGCGTGTTAGCGAGGACAACTATTGTTTGGGTCAAAATGAGCAGGAAAGTGCACCACAGGAAAAGAACCAATAATAGCAGGAAAGAGAAAAGAAAAAAGAGAAAGTGACAGAGAAAGAAAACAGAGCAGAAACATGTAATTTAAAGAGGAAAGTGGAAAGAGGCCACATCTGATGTTCGGTTAAACTGAATGAACTGAAAACAAAGACCTGTAAAATGTTCACCTTATCCTTAGCTTCCACCAGGTTATTTATGTCCTTACACATGAACTGTCCAAGAATTCACTTTGGTATTTTACTATAATTTACTCATTCTTGTATCCTTAGCCATCTACTCTTAAATATTCAACAGTTATTTATGGACTATGCAGGGCTTTGGACTTAGTTTTAAAGAGTTCCAGAGTTAACACCAAACCTGGAGATGGAACTAGTAGAGACCTGAGACATAGGTACAAATGTCCATATATAGGATGAGGGCCAGGTGTTAGCTCAGTGGTAAAACACTTGTGTAGCACTCGTGTGCAAGGACCCAGGGTTCCATCCCCATCACACACACACACAAGAAACAAAAAAATAGTAGGAACTCTACATGAAAAGAGTAGAACTTGATTGGATGTATTTTTAAAAATAAACTTTTTATTCACTGAAAAGTTGTGAACACAGAGTTCCCCTATACCTTACACCTAAATTCTCCTATTTTTAACATGCTACATTAGTATGGTACATTTTCCATTAATAAATCAACATTGATGAATCATTATGAACAGAAGTCCCTATTTTCTTCATATTTCTTTAGTTTTTACCTCCTATCTTACAGTCCATTCCAGGTTTCCATCCAGATTTTACCACACTGTACTTACTGTGTTTCCTTAGGGGCCTCTTACAGAGATGGGAGATAATAGTATGCATTTTAAAAGCAATTTTTTTTTCTTGCATTCTCTTTCCAGTTCTCTGTCCCTAGATGAAATCTGGAGCTGGACTCTAAACTTTCTGAGTATCTCTCAGATAATATGTCATAGTCAAATACAAAATTAATAGGTACAGTATAGTATAAGAATTGGCCAAAAGCATCAGTAGTAAAGAGAAGAACTGAGCAAAGAACTTGAGGCCCAAGGAAAGCAGAAAATCATGGAGGCCAAGAGGAGAGACTCTTGGAGAAAAGGCAATCAAATGCTGGAGAGAGGCCCATGCAGAGGAGGAAGAGAAAAGGCCTTGACAATCAGAAGTTCACATGTAACCTTCGACATGACAATTATGTAGGGTGGAGAGTGGAAGCCATGGTGCAGTGGACGAAGAAGTGACCACACACCCAGGAAGCAAAGGCCACTGGTTTCTGCTCCTCTCTTGAGAAGGTAAGTGGTCAATACAATGAGAAAAGTAGGCCAACACATTAAATCGGTAGCGTTTAAGAAAAAGACTTTGGGGTTGGGGGTATAGTATACAGTAGTCAGCTTCCAAAAAGGCTCCCAGTAGACTCCTCCTGATATTCTGATACTCAAACTCTTGTCTAATTGACTTCGCATGTGGACTGGACCTTATGATTCGCTTTTGGCAAATAGAATATGGAAAAAATGATAGGAGGTGATTCTGAGATAAGGTTACAAAAGACTGATACTTCTCTCTCTGTCTCTCTCTCTCTCCTCCTCCTCTCTCTTCCCTCTCTCTTTCTTTCCCCTCAGTTTACTCATTCAGATAAAGCAAGATACCATGATATGAGCTGCCCTGTGAAGAGGCCCACATGACCAGGAGCTGAGGGACAAAGCCCTCAGCCCATGAGGAACACAATGCTGCTCAAAGTCATGCAAGCCGCGTGATTACTTTGAAAGGGGACCCTTCCCAGATTGAGAGTCCTGACGTGGACAGCAACCCTTGCCAATGCTTTGACTGCAGTTTGTGAGAGGTCTTCCAGCAGAGGACTTAGCTAGGCCATATCCTGACACCTGACCTACAAAAAATTGAGCATTTGTTATGCAGCAATCACTAATACAAGATGGCTGGGTTTTTTTTATAACAATAAAGGTCGACACACATTTTACATGTTTCTAAGCTCAAAAATTATCGTGCTTGATAATTTCCTTGGAACTTGTCAAAAGGCAGATTCTGGACGCTATATCTAAATGTTTTCGTTTAGTCATGAGAATACAGCACTTCCTAGCCAGCCCTCTTCAGGAAGAAACTGAAGATGTTGCATTCTGAGATGGCTTAGATGACTCTGATGTATATGGAGAAAGAAAGGTGGCAGCCAATGGGAGAGAATATCCAGAGATAAATTCAGACAGGTGGTCTTGATGTCCTAGAGATGGCAGAAGGGACAAGAATCCAGGAATCACAGGGAGGTTGGCCTTGAAATTTCAACTTCTTTCTCTGAAATAAGAGGAAATCACAAAAAAGTAGGAGAATAAGACATAGAAATTCTGAAGTAGAAAGAAAGAAAAATTTCAGTGTTCCCTGAAAGAAAGACTATGAGACCGTCTATAAAGACTGAGGAGATGGAAATATTGTTCAAGGTGTCGAGAGAGAAGGAAAGTTTTAGAATAAAGAGACTCCTTGAGAAAGCTTCTTTAAATCAGTAATAAATTTAAAATGATAGTAAAGGCATCAAGAAGGCCTGAAGGTGACCAATGAGCACGATTTGGAGGAAAGTAAAGGAGCTCCCCCTCTTCACCCTCCTCGCTCTGCGCACCACCAGAATGGGAGGAGAGCAGTCTCTGCTGAAAAGCTTGAGGGACAGACTCCAGAGAAAAGGCAAGTTTCTGTTGTGGTAAGGAAGGAGAGACAGGCTTTAGGGAGAAGTTAAGGGGAAAGGGTTAGTTCTCAGTAGAACAAACTTTCAACTAGCTATGGTAGAAAAGTCCCATGGAGGGAGAGCCAGGGTGTCCTGGGTGGGAACTGGACTGAACTGGATAGAAGGAGAGGAGATCAGGGCTCCATCACAGGGAACCTGGGGGCAGCTTTCACTAGCAGAGGGAAGGAGGCTAGAGGTTGAAGCCGAGCTAGAGGCTCCTGGTAGTTATGGGAGGACAGAACAAATACCAGTTAAGTTCACTGCATTGACCAGCCCCTAAATCTAGGTTAAACATTGATCCAGCAACAGCATCCATATTTTCAGCTCTTCTAAGAGTACAAAACATAGCAGCACAAGGCTCTTACAAGGCTACCTCTAAGAGCTGGTCCTAGAGTCATAGTCAGGGCTCAGGGAAAGAATGGCACATAGCCACACTCAAGATGTTTAAGCTCCTACATTTTCCTCTAAAACTTCTCCATTCATCTTGTACAACAATTTGCCTTGCGTCTAAACTGGCACAGAGGGAAGATCTCGGGACTAAGCGGGAGACCTAACTGTACCCCAAAAGGATACGTGGCCTTAGAAGAACTTCCCTGGCACCATTCGCAAATTGAGGGGGCTGACACAGATGTTCCCTTGAGTCCCTCCAGCACCAACATTCTAACAGTCTGAAAATACAAAACACGAAACCAGGCCTGCAGATCACAGAGTTCAGTTCTTGGAAATGCAGTTTTTAAAAAGGAAAGCATTCCAGCCCTTATCTCTAACCTTCCGGAGACTTCCTACCCATTGATAGGATTCCCTATGGAAAATGTTTTGAAATAGTGGAGATTACCATGAAATGAAATTCTGGGGATTAATCTGTAACAAGAGCTGAAAATTTTGAGTGGTTTTTTTGTCCCAAATATATGAGAAATCTTTATTCAGTTGAACATGGGCATATTCTGAAGCATCCTGTTTGCATTCTCGAAGGAGGGTTTGGTAGGAAAAAAGGCGTAAGCCAGATATCTTGCCACTTACTCACAAAGTTGTTAGGGAAGATACACTGACAACAATTAGTGAGTCACATCTAGGTCACTCCATGTCTAAACTTTAAATTATCTCCAAGTGTTGCCACACACACATCCGTGTCTACCTCACCACCATCTTTCCAGGGTAAGATGGAATCTTAGACAGATTGTGAAAGAACGCTAGTCATGTCCATGAAGTGAAAGTGGGGCTTTCTCCTAACCTCCAGCGTCCCCGAGGAATACTCTCTCACACTACTGCTTACTTCTCTGATGGTAACTCCTGAGGTCATTTGGTCCCATTTTAGACTTTGCAAACTCGGGATAACCCAACAAAAATGTCTCAATCCCCAAACTTCGCATGAAACAAGGGAATGAAAAACAGACGTGGAAACTTCCTTTGATTCCAAATGTAAGAATTTTGATTACCCTGGCCAGACACTTAGGGACTTTGAGTATTGTGATTTTTTCACAATACTGTTACTGGTAAAAATAAGAATACCTTTTACAATGGTGCACCATATAGTTCAAATATTTTATTTTCTCAATCATTCAACGAAGATATCTTAGGCACTGTGCTCAGTGCTGAACAGGAACTCAGTATCTAAGCTATGAATTAACTGTGCAATGAAATAAATTACAGTGGAATGTTGAAAGGAGGATGTAATTAATTCTGCCTGAAGCTAGGAAAGTTGAGAAAGGTGAGTGTTAAATGATGAGTAAGATTTTGAAGATGAGCAAGAGTTATCCAGATGTTGAATGAAATTTGGAGGACATTTCAGCCAAGAAATTGGGGTGGGGGAGTGTTGGAGATGACAGAAAAATGAGACTACTAGAGGAAGATTTAGAGATCTGCTAGTAGTCTAATGTGGCTAAATCTTATATTCAAGACAGAAGACGAAGGAATGGAGAGGCGGAAAGGCAGATTTGGGCCAGTTTGTAAAGGCCTTAAATGACATACTGGGGGCCGTGTCTTTCAGTCATTATGCAACGGGGAGACAAAGATGACTTTGATTATGATCAAATGTATATTTCAGAAGGCTAACTCTTTCTTTTATAGATTTTTATTAAAATTTATCCAAAATTACACAAACTTACAGGCCATTACACAAGCTTACAGACCACAATACATTGTGCCTTAAGTCACAACTACATAAAGTTACTCTAGTACCTAGTGTACATGTCACTGTTTTAAATTTGGGTTATTAGGTTCTTGTTTTTAAGATATCATTATTCCTCTGGATTCCGATTCTCTGCCCCCTTTGCCCTCTTCTTGTTCCCTTGAACCCTTTGTCTATTAGCTTATATCTAACCCTTTGCCTTTTTGTATCCATTGTTTACGCTTTTCTTTTGTTTGTATTTTGCCCCACTCAAATGAGGGATACCATACACTATTCCAGCTTGCGAGTCTGGTTTATCTCACTCAACATTATATTTTCCAGGTCCATCCATTTTCCTATAAATGACTCTAGTTTGTCATTCTTTACAGCTGAATAGTATTCCATTATGTAGAGATACCACATTTTGTTTATCCAGTTATCTATTGATGGGTATACAGGTTACTTCCAGAATTTAGCTATTACAAATTGTGCTGCTATAAACATTGTTGTGCAAGTATCTCTGTAATATGATGTCTCTAGCTCTTTGGGGAAGATACCTAGTAGGGGAAAGGCTAGGTCATATGGGATTTCTACATTCAGACTCTTGAGAAATCTCCATACTGATTTCCATAATGGTTGTACTAGTTTGCATTCGCACCAAGAGTGTAGGAGGGTTCCCTTTTCACCACAGCCCTGCCAGCATTTGTTATTGTTTGACTTCCTAATGATTGCC
>PVJO010033060.1:0-12490 GCA_004026905.1 Hystrix cristata | reverse complement strand
AATCTTAGCGATGTTTTGATTTGCATCTCTCGAATGACCAGTGATGTTGAACATTTCTTCATATGTTTATTTGCCATTTTTATTTCTTCATCTGAAAAATGTTTATTCACTTCCGATGCCCATTTTTGGATTGGGTCTTTCAATTTTGGGGGGTTGATTTTTTCGAGTTCTTTGTATATTCTAGATGTTAGACCTATGTCTGATGGATAACTAGCATAATTTTTTCCCAGTCTGTGGGTTTTTGGTCTGCTGTATTGGTGATTTGTTTTGCTGTGCAAAAGCTTTTTAATAGCATGTGGTCCCAAGCACTGATTCTTTGTATTGTTTCCATGCGATCTGGGTTCTGTTCATAATTTTTTTCCCTACCACTATGTCTTCAAGGGTTCTTCCTATTCTATTCTCCAGTAAATGTAGTGTTTCTGTTTTACTGTTTAGATATTTGACCCACTTCGATCGTAGTTTAGTACATGGTGAGAGACATGTATCTAGTTTTTTTTTTTTTATTTTAAACCAAGAACATGTATTGGTACATTCTACATATAATGGTTACATTCATTACATTTATTCTGTACCTATTACATGATGCATCTTGGTTCTCCCCCTCTCCCCCGCCCCTCCCCTCTGCTCCCTCCCTCCCTATTTACAGCAGGTTCATTCATCATTTTCCATATTTTCCCTATGTATCTAGTTTTTAGTAGGATGTGATCTCTGTTGCTGATTCGTTGTATCATTTCCCATGAAGTCTGGGTTTTCTTCATAAAGTTTTTGCCTACACCTATGTCTTCAAGAGTTCTTCCTGTTCTATCTTCCAGCAGATTTAGTGTTTCTACTTGAATGTTCAGATCTCTGATTCACTTCGATTTTAGTTTAGTACATAGTAAAAGACAAGTACCTAGTTTTAGTTTTCAGCATGTGGCGAGCCAATTTTTCCAGCACCATTTATTAAAGAGGCTGTCTTTCTGCCACTGAAGGTGTTTGGCTCCTTTGTTGAGGATGAGGTATCTGAGTGTGGAGTTGTTTCTGCATCTTCTAAACTGTTCCATTGATCTTTGGGCCTGTCTTTTGCCAGTACCACGCTGTTTTTATCACAGTATCTCCAGGGATTAATTTCAGGTAGAGGATTGTGATGTTTCCTGCCTTGCCCCTGTTGCTCAGGACTGTTTTTGCTATTTTTGGTCACTTCTGGTTCTAGATGAATTTTGTGATTGCTTTCTCTAGGTCTGTGAAGTATACTATTGGTATTTTGATTGGAATTGCATTAAATCTGTATAATGATTTAGGAAGTATGGCCATTTTCACTATGTTCATTCTTCCTATCCAAGAACACAGGGTATCTTTCCATTTTTGGATATCCCTTTCAATTTCCTTTTTTAGACTACTGTAGTTTTCAAGGTAAAAATATTTTACTTGCTTTGTTAGTTTGAATCCTAAATATTTCATTTCTTTGGATGCAGTCGGGAATTGTGTAGCTTCCCTAATTGCTTTCTCAGTGAGTTTCTTATTTGTATATAGAAGTGCTATTGATTTTTGAGTGTTGACTTTGTATCCAGCAACACTACTGAACTTGGTTATTAAATCTAGAAATCTTTTAGTGGAGTTTTTAGGGTCTTCTATGTAGAGTATCATGTCATATGCAAATAATGGTAATTTAACTTCTTTTCCTATCTTTATTCCTTTTTTCTTTCTCTTGCCTATTTGCTCCAGTTAATGTTTCCAGAATTATATCGAATAAGAGTGGTGATAGTGGACATCCTTGTCTTGTCCCAGATTTTAGAGCGAAAGATTTCAGTTTTGGACCATTTAGTATAATGTTGGCCATTCGTTTGTCACAGATGGCTTCTATCATATTGAGATATAGACCATCTATTCCTAGTTTCTGTAGATTTTTTAAAATCATGAATGGATGTTGGATTTTGTTGTATAATTTTCTGCATCTATTGAGATGATCGTGTGATTTTTGTTCTTGACTCTCTTGATATGGTGTATTAAATTTATTGATTTGTGTATGTTGAACCATCCCTGCATCCATGGGATGAATGCTACTTGGTTGTAGTATATAAACTTCTTGATAATTTGGTGCATTTGCCAGTATTTTATTGAGAATTTTTGCATCTACGTTCATTAGAGAAATTGGCCTGTAGTTCTCTTTTTTGATTGGGTCCTTTTCTGGTTTTAGTATCAGGGTGATGCTTGCTTCCATGAATGATTTTGGGAGTATTGTCTCCCTTTCTATTTCATTAAAAAATTTGATGAGTAGTGGTATTAGATATTCTCTAAATTTTTTGCAGAATTCCACTGTGAATCAGTTGGGACCTGTGCTTTTTTTGTTGGTAGGTTTTTAATTATCTCTTCTATTTCAATGGCTGATATAGCGTTATTTAATATTTTTATTCTTCTTGATTCAGCTTTGGTAGTTCTTACGTATCTAAGAGGCTGTCCATTTCTTCAGTGTTTTCCAACTTGTTTGAGTATAGGTTCTTAAAGTAGGTACTGAAGACCTTTTGGATTTCTGCAGGGTTAATGATGACTTCACCCTTTTCATTTTTGATTGCATGGATTTAAGTCTTTTCTTTCCTTTTTTGATAAGATTGTCTAGGGGTTTGTGAATTTTATTTAATCTTTCAAAGAACCAACTCTTTGATTCATGGATTCTTTGTATTGTTTTCTTAGTCTCAATTGCATTAATTTCATCTCTGTTATAATTTCTTCTGTCATACAAACTTTGGTTTTGATTTGTTTTTCTTTTTCTACACGTTGGAAGGTCAACATGAGGTTGTTTACTTGAGCTTGCTCTGTTTTCCTGATGTGGGAATTCAGCACTATGTATTTCCCTCATAGTACTGTTTTCATTGCATACCATAGGTTTCGTATGTTGTATTGTCATTGTCACTTAATTGTATATACTGTCTGATTTCTTCTTCAATTTCATCCGTGATCCAGCTGTAGTTCAAGAGAATGCAATTTAATTTCCATATATTTCTGTAGTTTTTTGGGTTTCTATTGCCCTTGATTTCCAATTTCATTGCACTATAGTCTGATAATATGCATGCTATAATTTCAATTTCTTTGCATTTACTTAAGCATTCTTTATGAGCTATTATGCAGTCTATTTTGGAGAATATCCTGTTCATAGCTGAGAAGAATGTATGTTCTGTTGTGGGGTGGAACACTCTTCAGACATCTACTAAGTCTATTTGTTTATAGGTTTGATTCAGTTCTCATACATCTTTGTTGATATTTTTGTCCAGTTGCTCTGTCTACTTCTGATAGTAGGGTGTTAAGGTCTCCCTTTGTAATTAGTGTTAATGTTCTTTTGATTTTTCCTGTCCATTAATATTCATTTTATGTAGTTAGGTGCACCAATATTTGGTGTGTAAATATTAATGATTGTTATCTCTTCCTTTTGGAGTTTTCCCTTAAGAAGTATGTAGTGACCTTCTTTGTCTCTCTTTATCAGTCTTGGCTTGAAGTTCACATTGTTTGCACTTAGACTAGCTAGCCCTGCTTTTTTCTGGGTTCCTGTTGCATGGAGTGCTGTTTCCCATCCTTTGATTTTCAGTCTATAAAATTATTTTTGGGTTGATGTTTCTTGTATGCAGCATATTGATGGATCCTATTTCTTGATCCATTCTGCCAGTCTGTTCCTTTTGTTTGGTGAGTTGAGACCATTTACATTGGTGGTTGTAACTATTATGTGTAGAGTTATCTTTGTCATAGTATTTTTCTGTTGTTGGTTCCGTTTTTCCCCTCTCTTCAACTACTTGTCTTACCTGGTGGATTCTTTTTATTAGTGTCCTTGGAATTACAGACTCCTTTTCCTTTTTCTACGATATCCTTCAAAATTTTCTGTAGAAATGGTTTGGTTGGCATGAATTTCTTCAGTTCTTTGTAAGGGAAGTATCTTATTTCACTATTGAATGTGAAAGACAGTTTGGCTGAGTACATCAATCTGGGTTCGAGATTATTTTCTTTTAGTGCTTGAAATACTTTCCTCCAGGCTCTCCTTGACTTAATGGTTTGTGTTGAGAAGTTTGCTCTGATTCTGATGGGTTTTCCTGTATAGTTTCTCTAAAAAAATTCACTATTGTGTTCTTGTGTTCAATTTCTGAGATCTTGATTATTATATGTCTTTGTGTAGATCTATTTTGGTCATGGCTAGTTGGGGTTCTATATGCATCTGTATGTCAATTCTTTTTTAATGCTTGGGAAATTTTCTCTCATTATTTCTGTGATTTTTCTTTTTCATATCATTTGCACTGTTTCCTGCCTTTTCTTTCACTCCAGTCACTCTTATATTGTTCTTCTTTGCATCATCTTGCAGCTGCTGTATTGACTTTTCATAGTTGCTAGCTGTTTGGAAGCAGTCTTTCTTTTCATGGTCATTAACTGCAGTCCTGTCTTCTGGAGCTGAAAGTCTGTCTTCAATTTCATTCAATCCACTACATATACTTTCAAGAGAATTTTTGATATCTTGACTCTGTTTGAAACTGTTTCATGGGTTCCATTTCTTTCCAGATTTGAGCATTCCAGTTTGCCTGCATTTTCATAAGCTCTTGTTTTTTTTTTTTTAATCTGAGTCTACTCTGAAATCAGTAAGGAGGCCTTTCTTTATGAACGTCATCTCTTTTTTACTTGAAACATTATTCCTGATCTGATGTTCTCTATAGCCTCATTCAACTGTTTTGAAACTTTCATTGGTATCATTTCTTTTTTTTTAGATTTTTATTAAAACTTACGAAAAATTACACAGACCTACAGGATATTACACAAGCTTACAGACGACAATAAATTGTTCCTTTTGCTTATGACAATGAGCAATGTAAACAACCACCTAAAGGAAGCAGTAAGTCACAACTACATAAAGTTACTATCATATCCAGTGTACATGTCACTGATTTAAGTTTGGGTTATTAAGTTCTTATTTTTAAGATATCATTATTCCTCTGCATTCCCATTCCTCTCCCCCTTTGCCCTCTTCTTGTTCCCTTGAACCCTTTGTCAATTAGTTTATATCTAACGCTTCACTTCTTTGTATACATTGTTTACAATTTTATTTTGTTTGTATTTTACCTCACTAAATGAGGGATACCATATGGTATTCCAGCTTGCGAGTCTGGTTTATTTCAGTTACATTATATTTTCCAGGTCCATCCATTTTCCTACAAATGACTCTAGTTTGTCATTCTTTTTTTTTTTTTTTTTTGTGGTGCTGGGGATCGAACTCAGGCCCTTGTGCTTGCAAGGCAAGCACTCTAATCACTGAGCTAAATCCCCAACCCCTAGTTTGTCATTCTTTATAGCTGAATAGTATTTGATTATGTATCAATACCAAATTTTGTTTATCCAACTATCTTTTGGAGTGTATACAGTTTGCTTCCAGAATTTAGCTATTACAAATTGTGCTGCTATAAACATTGTCATGCAAGTATCTCTGTAGTATGATGTTTCTAGCTCTTCAGGAAAGATACTTAGTAGGGGAATGGCTGGGTCATAAGGGATTTCTACTTTCAGACTCTTGAGAAATCTCCATACTGATTTCCATAATGGTTGTACTAGTTTGCATTCCCACCAACAGTGCAGGAGAGTTCCCTTTTCACCACAGCCCCACCAACATTTGTTATTGTTTGACTTCCTAATGATTGCCATTCTTTCTGGGGTAAGGTGGAATCTTAGAGTTGTTTTAATTTACATTTCCCTAATAGCCATAGATGTTGAACATTTTTTCATATATTTATTGGTCATTTGTATTTCTTCCACTGTGAAGTATCTGTTCATTTATCTGGCCCATTTCTTGAGTGGGTCATTGATTTTAGGTAGTTCAATTTTTTTGAGTTCTTTGTATATTCTAGATATTAGTCTTCTATCTGAGGAGTAGCAAGCAAAGATTCTTTCCCATTCTGTGGGTTTTCTCTTCACCCTCCTGATTGACTCTTTTGCTTTACAGAAACTCTTTAGTCTAATGTACACCTATTTGTTGATTCTTGTTATTTCCTGTGTAATTGAGGTCCTATGTCTTCAAGTATTTTACCTATTTTTGTCTTCCAGAAGGTTTAATTTTTCTGTCTTAATGTTTAGATCTTTGATCCATTTTGATTTTAATTTAGTATATGGTGAGAGATATGGGTCCAATTTCATTCTTCTACAAACTGACAATCAATTTTCCCAACACCATTTGATAAATAGGCTATCTTTCTTCCAACATATGTATTTCGATCCTTTGTCAAAAATCATACATTTGAATGTGTCTGGAGAAGTTTCTGTGTCCTTGATTGTGTTCCATTGGTCTACATGTCTATCTTTATTCCAGTACCATGCCAGTTTTATTACTATTGCTTTGTAGTATAGCTTGAAGTCTGGGAGTGCTATGCCCCCTGCTTTGGTCTTATTGCTCAGTATTGCTTTTGCTATTTGAGGCTTCTTGAATTTCCATATAAACTCTAGCATTATTTTCTCTAGATCTGTGAAGTATGCTGTTGGTATTTTGATTGGAATTGTGTTGAATCTGCATAACAGTTTTGGAAGTATGGCCATTTTAACAATATTGATTCTACCTAACCAAGAGCAAGGGACATCTTTCCATTTTCTGGTATCCTCTTCAATCTCTTTTTTCAGAGTCCTCTAATGTTCTTTGTAGAAGTCTTTCACTTTTTTAGTTAGGTTAATTCCTAAGTATTTGATTTTTCTTGAAGCAACTGTGAATTGTATTGTTTTCATAATTTCCTTCTCATCCTGTTCATTGTTGGTATATACAAATGCTAAGGATTTTTGCAAGTTTGATCTCATATGCTGCTACTTTGCTGATGTTGTTTATTAATTCTAGGAGCTTTTTGATGGAGTTCTTTGGGTCTTCCATGTAGAGAATCATATCATCTGCAAATAGTGATAATTTGAGTTATTTCTTTTCCTATATGTATTCCTTTTATTTCTTCTTCTTGCCTGATTTCTCTGGCTAAAGTTTCAAGTACTATGTTAAATAACAGAGGTGATAGTGGGCATCCTTGCCTAGTTACTGATTTTAGAGCGAATGTCATCAGTTTTTTCCCATTGCATATGATGCTGGCTGTTGGTCTGTCATAGATAGCCTTTATCATATTCGGGGATGGTCCTTCTATGCCTATTTTCTTCAAGGTTTTTATCAGGAAGGCGTGTTAGATTTTGTCAAAGGCCTTTTATGCATTCTGACTGGGTCTCTGGCTTTTATTTCATCCTAACCTTGGATTTCTTCTGGCAATGAGACTTTTTCCCTGTCCTTGGTGAAGGGTATGATTATGGGTGGAGGCCTTAAAAACAAATAATTTAGGCTAAAGAATTAAGTAAATGGGAAGTTTACAATTTTTTTTTTTTGTAGGGGTTGCTGTGGATTGAACTGAGGGCCTTGTGCTTGCTAGGCAAGCGCTCTACTACTTGAGCTAAATCCCCGCCCCTTACAATTCTTATGTTAATTGCCATTCCTACAAACTTCCTGGTACTGAGTTCTTTGTCCTTGTCTTCCTAATTGCTGGAGTCTGGATGGAGAGGTTAAACCTGCTTTATTAATATTTAATAAAACTTAATGAGGCCTTCATCCTATTTTTTTCCTTACCAACAGTGCCTCCTACCTCTACACTAGTATGAAAAAAGAAACCAGTTTTGGACTAATACTCCCCACCAAGAAGAGCACAAAGCCAAGTCATTTGAGTCAAATGTCTCCATTTTTCTAGTTAAGGAATGGAGGTGGATGGTGGTAAAAATCAATGTTTGGCAAACAAGTTTTGAAAAATATTTTTAAAAACAACTTGTTTAGAATGAATCAAAGACTATTGGCCAAAATAAGGAACAATTTAAACCCTGATAAACACTCACATTAGCCAAGTAGCTCCATGGTCTGTGTGTTCAGAAGGATCTTGCTTGTATTTGTCACTAATACAGAAAAAGGCAAGAAAAGCAACAATGGCTTTTATCTGGCCAAAGTAGTTTCACAGAATCTTCTTAATGATAGTACCATGAAATTAGGATGGGAGATTAGGGCATGGCAAAAGCTGGCTGGGAAAGTAGGCATGAACTGTTAATCACAAGATCCCAGACACATTCACAGAACAGTTTCCAAAGCACTGCACATGGTATTATCACGAGAATTCAAGCAGGTTTTCAATAGGATGGTCTAGACCTGACATCAGCTTGAACCCTAAGGGATCCAAGCACCACCTCTCAAGACCCATGTGTAGAAGTTCTTGTGGATTTCCCTGAGATTTAGACAGCATAAAAGGACACATTGATGCTATGAAGACTTTACTATCGTATCTTTCCATGATAGCCCATATTGTGTTTCCCAGATGCAGCATGTATCTTTATCTTTGCTCTTACCCTCTTTTTCTATTTATTTGGCCCAAGCTCACACTGCAGAACTAATTTCTTTCCTACTATTAAATTTTTCTTTCTTTAATAAACTTTGCCACTCTCTTTTTGCTCGTTTCATTCATTTCTTTGTTCAAGACAAAAAGAACCTGGATTCTAACTCTAGGAGAGGTGAACACCCCAAACCCAATAACGTTTAGTTGGTGAGGCACATTTTACAAACAAGCTACCTGATAACAAAATCATAGTGTGCTTTCAGTTGTATCGGCTGTGTTGTATCATAATAATATTGCCTTTTCCTAAGTCACAGGTAACTAAAACATTTCTAGGGATGATACAATTGAGTGGACCAAAATGGTTCAGGTTATTGTGTATGAGAAAGAAATAATTACCAAGCATATACCTTGTAGTATGTAGTTTCATTTATTGAAGATCATAGAGCAGCTGCAGTAACAGGTCAAAGGACAGAGCAGACAAAAAAGGAGCTTTGTAACTTAGGCTCCTAGTACTTATAGGGTCAGAAATCCTTTGGTCTTGGGTACCTCCCACTGTCTCTCTTTCTGATGTCAGCAATCTGTTTGACCTCCTAAGTTTAAGCCTGAATAATCATTAGGGTGGTCTTGTGTTTATGGCTGAATGGAGAGAATGGAGATGGCTCACACAACTTCCCTGTTTCAGGATAATGGAAGCATGGATAACTGTTAGGGGTGGTGTAATATTTATAGTTGAATGAAGGGAATGGAGTGACTCAGCCTTTTTGTTTCTAATTGTACAATGGAGCTTCAAAGTAGCACAAGCACTTTTATTCCTAAGCAATTTAAAACAAATCTCAAACACAAATCTTCTCTGTATCCTCTTAAAAACCTTAATCTAAACTTTTCTGATGACAAGTTGTTGAAGAACCTTGAACTCTATATTGGCTCACAAAGAAGCTTTGGAATGACCTGAAGCCCCAAGCAGTTCACATAATTCTTGATGGTACTGAAGTCTGCTGTTTATCCTAGAATCAAGGTGGTTATAAGAAGAGAAAGATAAAAGAAACAAAAGCAACAAATGAGTACTCCAAACCTGACCAAAAGTCTGGAAATTTTTCTACCTCTGAATCTCTTCTCACACCAATTAATGCCCTAAAATAATCTGTAGTAGTTCCAAATGGCCACAAATGGTAATACTGCTCGTCTCACCTCAAATAGCACTAACAAGCAGTCTTTGGTCCTAGTGACTTATAATAGGTTCACAATATCCCCAAAAGGTGAAGGCCCTTACCTCACCCAGATGGCATGCCAAATGACTTAAGAGAAATCCAAATCATGGTGGAGTGCACTTTCCAGAGGGAAACCAGAGAGCTTGTCAGCTCCCTAAACCAGGCAGAGCTCATCAACTTCACAAACCTTTTTTCCTTCACAAAAGAAGCATTTATAAACATCTAATGCCAAGAACAGAAAAGGAACGTGATTCCTGGGTGTAAAAGTGTTTTCAGCAGCTGCTGGCACATTTCCGGAGTCCTGACCATAGGGTTCAGCTAGTCACGAGCAATGAGCCCTCTTCCCAAGTGACTGCTGGGATGCAGAGCTTTCAGGATCAGGGTCTTATGTCCTTTTATGATCTCTAAAACTGTTGCTGACCACATTGGCTCATGCATTCATGTTTGTCTGCTCACCACTGACCAAACAAAAGGTCATATATTTGGGTAAGAAAAAACCAGAATTTATTCAAAGCTAGTTGCAGGGAGAAAGAGGGGACTATTTGCCTCAAGTCATCGTCTCACCATTTACAGATGGGCAAGGGTCTTCTATAATAAGAAACAGAAGGGAGGGGGAGCACGGAGAGATAACTCAGATTTTCACACTTGCTTTATCAGTTCCAGTCATCTTCAGCTCATTCTCCTCTTTCCTATGGAAAAGAAACCAGACTCCTGGCCTCTTAGGGGTGGCATCTGCTTATTCTATCACTTGTGTCACAGGAGAGGAGGCGGTGTTGGCTATATATTCAGAATAAGGAAGCTTGAAGGAGTTACTTATCTCTAAAAGAAAAAAAATCCTACTTTTTAAACTTCAATTTTGCAGTGCCAGTTACAATCCCAGAGCTCAGTGGGTCTCTGTCCTTCTGTGGGTTTGCCCTCAGATGGACTCAAGGCCTAGTCTTCTCTCTCTGCTCTCCATAGGCTCCACAAAACACCATGGGAAAGACCCTCCTAATTCCACTGACCTCATCATTAGTCTATATTCTTTATTTTTATTTATTTATTTATGTATTTATTTATGTATTTATTTATTTATTTATTTATTTATTTATTTATTTATTTATAGTCTATATTCTTAAGACGTGAAACCAGTTTGACCTGGACAATCAGAACAAAACAAAACGAAACAAAACAACCCCATCTTTTACTGCAATACCATTGGGCTCCACTATGAACTAGAAAATGGCAAAAAATAAGTAGAAGATGGCAGTCTAAATTATAATACTATTCTTCATTTAGGTTTTTTCTGCAAAAAGGCAAGAAAGTCAGTCTGAAATCCCTCATGTTCAGGTTTTATGGTATTTTATCAAAAAACTTTCCCTCTGAAAAGGCCCAAGAAACACAGTTCTTGAAGAGGCCCCCAAACAAGAAATTGATATCATTGATGATCCCCTCTTCAGACCACCACCTATCTCTCAGGGAGACGTGGGACTCTCCAAACTGTTCAGTGAAAGAAAACACAATGGCAGCTATCAACCTTATAATCCTCAGGCCAATGAGCCAGTGCCACCCTAAGTGACCAAGAAACTCCATCAGTGGCTAGCTCCCCTAGAGAAGTCTAATACTTCCCACTCCCATCCTCATGCTCCTCAGAGAGCTTTAAATCCTGCAGAATATACTTGGAGTAGAGTTTTCTACTCTTCCCACTAACAGCTCACCCTGAGCCTATGCGAGATCCCAGAAGTAGAGTGGACTACTCTAGTCCAGTTCCTTTTTCAGTGGCAGATACCCAACAATGCAAAGAATGTTTAGGTTGATTTTCAGAAGATCCTAAAGGGTTTGTAGATGAGTGTCAAACACTTTTCCCTTATTTTGACCTCTCATGAGAAGACGTTAAATTTGTCTTTGCAAATTGTGGTACCCCAGATGAAAAGGAATTCTAGAAAAGATTAGGATATATGTAGATGAACAGTATGGACAGGGAGAGAAGGGAGTCATCCTAGAGAAGTTACAGTCCCTCTGACAAATTCAAATTGGGAGTATAATACTCTGAATGGACTAGAAATGAGGTCTAAAATGATAAACGCTCTTATCATGGGAATAAATAGACACGTTAGGAAAACTGTTAATTATGTAAAGGTGAGAGAGGTTACGTAGGGCCATGAGGAAAATCCACCTGTCTTTCATAGCTGGTTAGAAAAACATAAGTCCAGGAGGCTGGTCCTACCATTGTGGAAAGCAGTGTGAAGATTCCTCAAAAAAACTACAACTAGAGATTCCATTTGACCCAGGTATACCTCTTCTTGGTATCTTCCCAGAAGAATTAAAAATGTCCACAACAGTGATATATGCACAACCATATTAATAACAACACAATTTGTAATAGCCGAGTCTTGGAAACAATCCAAATGCTTGACAACTACCAAATGACTAAAGAAGACATGGGGATTTTTTTATGCAATGGAGTACTACTCTGCCGTGAAAAGGATAAACTCGAAACATTTATAGGTAAATGACTGTACCTTGAGAATGTACTCATAAGTGAAACAAATCAGACACACATGGCTACATATAGAATTGTTTCTCTGATATGAGAAACCACAAGTGTAAATAAGGACAAAAAGGTATAGATATTGTGAAAAAGAAAGATACTATTCAAATGGGAAGGGAACTAGAGAGAGAAGAGGGGGAAAGGAGGGAAGGGAAAAAGAAAAGAAAAGAAAAAAGAAAAAATGGAAAAAGGTGAATAAAACTATTGAAAATAAGGAAGGGAGGAGGGGTGGAAGGGAGGAGTGGGAGGAGCAAGATACATCATGTACAGGTACAAATTAACTATGATGAATGTGATCATTATGTATATCTGCAATGTACCAATACACATTCTTGGTAAATGAAGAAGAAGAAGAAGAAGAAAGAAAGAAGAAGAAGAAAGAAAGAAGAAGAAGAAAGAAAAAGAAGAAGAAAGAAGAAGAA
>PVJO010033059.1:0-12561 GCA_004026905.1 Hystrix cristata | reverse complement strand
TGTATTCTTTGTTGGAACTCAATGGTAGTATGTCCTTGTGCTTTAAGATCCTAAAATAGTGAGACCTTATTTGGCTCCGAGACCAGCACAAGTTTCCCTCTGCAGCTTTAGTTTTTAAATGACTCTTGATCTTTTATGGCTTAGAGTCTTTTGAGAGTCTCCTGAAAACCATAGACTCTCTTCCCCTAGAAGTAACCACCCACATCTGTGTGCATTTCCTCTGGGGCTTCTGTTACCTTCTTGGAGCCCATCCTGGATTTCATGGGTTCCAGCCACATATCTAAGGCCAGCATGATGGGAAAGGACTTACAGTTGCAAGTCAGAATGGAATTAGATAGTTATGTGAGCATCTTTTTTGTTTTCTTAGGTAAGGGCTTACCATAGCTCAGGCTGGCCTTGAATTCATAGTCCTTCTGCCTCAGCCTAGTGAGTGCTGGAATTAAGGCAAGTACCACCATGTCTGTCAGTTACATGAACATTTTAAGTGCAAGTTTGATTTAGGACAAAAGGCAAATTAATCCATCATTGGGTTGGAAATTAAGAAGGTAAGGAGTAGCTAGGCATTTTGGCATCCACCTATAATCCCAGGTTCTCAAGAGGCTGAGGCAGGAGGATTACAAATTCAAGGTCAGTCTGGGCAACTTAGTTAAAAAAATTTTTTTTTGTTTTTGTTTTTTGACACAGGGTCAGTATGTAGTAAAGACTCACTGTTAGCCTAGGCTGGCCTGGAACTTGCAGTGATCCTCCTTCCGCAGCCTCCTGAATGCTGGGATTATAGGCATGTACCACCACACCTGACCCTGTCTCAAAATTTTAAAAGTCTGGGAGTGTAGCTCAGTGCTCCCTGGTTCGATTTCTCTAGCACCACAAAAAATAAAAAGAAGGCGAAGGAGCTGTTGTCAATGCAGATCCAAGTAATAAGGTTGCACATGGAAGTTACCTATTTCTACCCTGGGGAAGAGGAAGTAGATTTCAGGAGAAAGAAAATTTGTTGGAGAGGGCGTTTCAAGGATGAGGCAGGTAGGCATTTGGTGAAGAGAAACCAGCGGGACTGATGGCCGTGTCAAGCCTTTCTGGATCCAGGGGTCCACGTTTGAGTCTTGCTTCTCACCTCCTCTTCCCCCACCTATTCCAGATCTTGAAGATCCTTGCTGGGAAGATCGTGGTAGGACACGCCATCCACAACGACTTCAAAGCCCTGCAGTACTTTCACCCCAAGCCCCTCACCAGAGACACCTCGCAAATCCCCCTCCTCAACTGCAAGGCCGGCTGCCCAGAGAATGCCACTATGTCTCTCAAGACTCTCACCAAGAAGCTACTGGGCCGGGACATCCAGGTAGCATCTCCCCAAGTGTTACCCCCACACCTCTATTGCACACGGGTTCTTCCTGCTGCCTCGCTCCAGGCTCTTACCTAGAAGTCTTCTGGCTGTAGAGCGCCACGTGGGTGCTCTGGTGGGGACAGCTTTGGGCTAAGAGGCCCAAGGTAATGATTGCTTTACTTTTCCTCACAAAACATGCTAAATGGTACTTTGGAAAAGGAAAATAAACCCATAGTGGATATAAACCCCTGAAAGAAGGAAAGAAAGCCAAGCGTGGGGCACATGCCTGTAACTCCAGCACTCAGGAGGCTGAGGCAGCAAGATTGCTGCAAGTTCATGGCCAGCCTGGGTTACGTAGCGAGCTCGAGGCCAGCCTGAACAAGACTGTTTTAGAAAAAAGAAAAAGAAAAGAAAAAAAAAACAAAAGAAGGAAAGGTGGTGGTGGTGGTGCCTTAAAAGAACACAGAGTGTCTATAAGGACTGCTCAGGTGTTTCACTCGGTCTATGTTCAAGGAGAAGTAGTACCTATTAGGAACTGTGCCATGTAGAAAGCACTTGGGGAACTGGGACAGTACAAGACCCAGAAGTCCTGCCTTTGTCAGGTGTGTTCTCTCTGCAGAATTTGGGCTAGTAGGGCATACTCATGCTGCCAAAGAAAGAGTTGAGCAAAGACTTCTAGGAGTCAGAGCCCTGGAATTAGGTGAGGAGTAGAGTGCACCAGAGTTCTGTCTCTGCAGCCTGGTGACTGCAGAAAAAACGCTGTGGGGTGGCAGGATGAGGGGAACACAGTGTCACTTGGGAAGGGAAAAGTTTGTGTGGGTTCATGCTTTTTTCTTCCCATTCAGGCTGGGAAAGGTGGACACTCCTCTGTGGAAGATGCCCAGGCCACCATGGAGCTGTACAAGGTGGTTGAAGTTGAGTGGGAACAGCACCTGGCCCAGAATCCCCCGAAAAACTAGCACCTATGAGGCTGCAGAAGCAGCACCCAGGAGAATGGGCAGCAGCCTGATACAAATACTGAACACACCTGGGGAAGCTGGAATTGTTGGGGGAGAGAGGCTCTACCCCAGACTCAATAGCCATTGCAATTTCACCTCCATGTTGCGTTCTGTGTCTGGTTAAGTGTCCCATAGAAGGGAGGTCTTTGTGTCAAACCCAGCCCTGGACTGTTTACCTCATAAATGGTGCTAACCATGGATCCCTGGGTGCTTTGTGCCAGCCAAGCAGCAGGGCATACTGGGAAATGTCATTTCCCCCCTGGCTTACCACTAGGTAGCCCTTTGTCTCTTGGGATAGGAGGCTGTGTCGCCCAATCTGGCCTTGACTACCTGAGCTCAACTAGTCGTCCTTCCTCAGTCTCCACAGTAGCTGGGACTACAGGCACATACCATTTTACCCACCAGATCTCATTTTTATGCCTTTACTTCTCAAGTAATTAACAAGACCCTTTCACTTTCAAAAGTGCTGTGGGGCTGGGTGTGGCTCAGGTGGAGCCCTGCCTAGTGTGTGCGAAGCCTTGGGTTTGCTTCCCAGCAAACGCTCCCCCCACCCCCAAGTATCCTGGTTGGATGCTGGATTGTATGGCCCTGTTGGTATCACAGACTCAGAGCCTGCACCTGGCCTGCCAGGATGTCACTTGCTTCTTGCAGAGGAGCCATTTGGAGTGCAGCTTAGTTCCTGGGTTGCAAGGCAGTGAGGTAAGAGTACAGCTTGGAAATCAATTTTTCTGATACAGAAAAGCTCACCCAGAGTAATAAAGGATTTATTTACATTCTGCTTGGTGGGTTAAAAAAATTTACATTGTTTTAATGTTTTTTAAAATCATCTATTACCTTCCTAAAACAGGTCTCTAAAAACTCAAGATTGTTTTGATAAATTTTTTTAATGGAAAACAATTGTGTGATGGTCCTTTTTGACTTCACATTAGTGCCACAAGGTATTCAGGAGCTGTATGGGTCTGTTTTGTAAAGGGACTTCCAGGCTCTTTGGGTGGCACAGGGCCCCTTACTTGCTGAAAGTTGTCGAGAACCAGTGACCAAACCTTTGTGTGTGACGTGTTATGTGTGCCTTGTCCTGGTCCCTGCCGCGAATTAGCAAGCACACCTAAAATGATACCCCAAACCATGCAACATGCTCATGTAGGGTGTGTGACCAGAAGAGTAAGAGAGTGAATCCGTGGGCACAAGGGAGAGATGGAGTGGGGAGGCATGGTGCTTGGTGCTGCCAGCCTGGTCGCTGCTGCCAGCTTTTCCCTGGTGGTACGCACCTTCATCCTGGGGAGGTGTCCAGGATCAGGATTAGTGTCTGCACTCTGTTTTTTATTTTTATTTTATTTTGAGACAAGCACCCACCGAGTTGCCCAGGCCAGCCTCACACCTCTGATCTCAGCCTCCCGAATAGCTGGGATGACAGGTGTGTGTCACCACACCCTGCATGCACTCTTTTTTTTTTTTTTTTTTTTTTTTGTGGTGCCGGGGATCGAACTCAGGGCCTTGTGCTTGCAAGGCAAGCACTCTAATCACTGAGCTAAATCCCCAGCCCCCCTGCATGCACTCTTTTTGTTTCTTGAGATGGTCTCCCTGTGTACTCCAGGCTAGCCTTGAACTCAAGGTGATACTCGTACCTCAGCCTCCTGAGTGCTGGATTATAGATGTGTGTCTCTACACCTGACTCCTGCGTGCATTCTTGAAAGACTCCAGAACACAGGCCTCTTGAGAAGCTGGTCTGGTTTCAGGGGCAGAGTCATGGCTGCCCGTGGAAGGGAATTCCTTCCACCAAACCAGACCCAAAACATCCTGGTTTTTATGTCCTGCACTGCAGGATCCACCTGTAGGGGCAGCTGTAATGCTTTGAGCAAGTTGGTACCTGTGAGGCCCAACATATGTAATGTTCAAAACTGTTGATGATGAGGTGCCAGTGCCCTCATGCAGCTCTAAGTGGTAATAATCCAAAAGCTATAAAACACGTGGATAAATCTTAATTACATTGTGATAGCAAACTGGAATATAGCTAGGAGTCAGTGGACCCTGCACCTGACAAACAAGCTCTTGCTAATGTACATTGTTTTCATAGCGGAGTGGACTTTTTTGGCTTGGTTTTTTGAGATCTCTCACTGTACTCCAGGCTTGCTCTGAATTTGATCCTGCTGCCTCAGCCTCCCAAGCCATTTGACATGCTCATGAGATTATAGGCATGCATCTCCATAGCGGGCTTATAGTGAAGTTTTCTAATGCTGAGACCTTCTTGCTCCACCCGAGAATGGGAAATGACAGAACTGTATCCTGAACGTACCTGCCATGGTCTAAAACTTTATTAACAAAGTGGTTTTCAAAGGACAAGGGGGCAAGTATTGTGGGATAGTGTGGCCTGTTCCTTGACCTTTACTGATCCGAGCTGGATATTGTGTTGCATGCCTGTAATCCCAGGCTGGGGTGGCTGAGGCAGGAGGATCACCACATAGTGAGACCCTGTCTCAAAAAATCCAGTTGTGGTGGCACTCACTTGTAATCCCAGCCCTGGGGAGGCTGAAGCAGGAAGATCACCACAAGTTTGAGACCAGCCTGAACTACACATTGAGACTGTCTCAAAAAACAAAACAAAAGCTACTGATCTGGCCAAGGCTTCAAGGAGGAATCAGTTGATTCCTAGGTTAAGAGATGATTAGAACTGACAAAAGATCAACGGTACTGTCATTATGAACTTGCACCAAGGCATATTAGCCCAAGTTCAAATTCAGAGAGAAACAGCCGTGAGTGCAGTGTGCCAGGTGTGTCCACGAATATCTACAGTACAGAGTAGTACAATATCCTTGTAGCTCACAAGGCACTTGCACTTACCTGCACCAGTGGTGGGGAACCTATGGCATGCGTGCTGCAGCAGACAGAGCCCTCTCAGTAGGCACAGGAACCAGGTCGCCCCAACAGCTGAGCTTCGATATTCAGGTTTAATTGCAGTATTGGCACTTTGCTATAAAATAAGTGGGTTTTGGGTTGCAGTTTGGGTGCTCAGTCTCTAAAAGGTTTGCAATCACCGCACTAGGGAAACAAGGCCTTCCTCGTCTCTGCCCCTGACTTGTTACAGCTATTTGAAGAAGACTCAAGAATCTTTTCAGTGCCGGGTGGCAAATGTTGTCCGAGTCATTGACGGATTTAAAGCAGGGAAGTTGTGTTTTTGGGAGATGATGTCGGCAGCCACATGGAGGCTGGGTTGGAGAAGGGCCAGGAAATGAGTTTTGAGTTGTATTTTTGAGACACGGTCTCACTATACATAGTGAACTGGCCTGGCCTTGAACTCCCTATGTAGCCTAGGCTGGCCTCAGGGCACTCCTCCTGCCTCAGTCTCCTGAGTGCTGGGATTACAGGCACGCGCCACCACACCTGGCTTCTGCTGGGATAATTTGGATGAGTAATGGTGGAGGCCTGAATGAACAAAGTGGGAGAAGGCTTATGAGCATCACAGGGCAGGTAGAACCAATAAGACGAGACCAGGACAAGAGCATGAAAGGTGGACTGGATGTTTCTGACGCAGGGTGAGTAGACAGGAATGAGGCATTCACCAAGGTGGAGAATGGTGGGGCAGGAGCCCGATTTGAGGAAGGTGAGTAGAATGGTGCTACTTGGGTGGACTGAGGTGCCTGAAGACACCCAAGTGGACAAGTCCCATCAGCACCTGGGTAGACCAGATGGAGCTTAGCAAAGAGCTCTGGGGCTTTGAGACAACAGCATAGTGAGGGGATGGGAGGGTTGGAGTGGGCCAGGGGCTTCCAGGGAGGGGATAGGAAGAAGAATTGAAGGCCAGGCACAGAACTTGGGGAATTAGCCGCACTGTAAGCTGCTGGAGGAAGAGAGGCCTATTGGGGACTATCAGACAGTTAAGAGGAAACCAGGAAGGACTTCCCAGGAGGGAGGAGGCACTGTATCAGGAACCAAGGAGAGGACCACATGCTGTAGCAATTTGGTGACCCTCATCTGAGCAGCGTCCTGTGGGAGGAGAGTGAACCGTAGATGAAGGAGAGAGGTGGGCACGGACTGCCTTTGGCTCTCAAGGGGAGCAGATGAGGTTCAGATCTGGAGTCAGAGAGCCAAAGATCTGTGACGCCTTCTAATGGGGTGATCTGCCATATGAAGGAAAGTAAGGGGACATGCTGGGATACATGCGCGGGAGATTTTACATGGGCTGTTTAGGAAAGGCATCTTCAAGGAAGTAACATTCGAACAGAGAGCCCAAAGGAGTGAGGAAACAAGTCGTGCATGTTTGAAGGAAAGAAGGCTACAGACAGTAACAGGCATGTGCTGTGGATTCAAGGGGCAGCAGGGGCTCTGCAGAACTGGAGCAGAGAAAGCCAAGGAAAAGTGACAGGAGAAGAGGTCGGAGAGGAGGGGCAATGGCACAGGTAGCACAGGGCATTATAAGGACTTGGGTAGCTGGGCGTGGTGGTGTATGCCTGCAATCACAACTACCTAAGGCTGAGAGGCAAGAGCATCTCAAGTTTGCAGCCAGTGTGGGCAGGTTAGCAAGATTGTCTCAAAAAAGACCTGGGATGCAGCTCAGTGGCAGATCACTTGCTCAGCACGTACAGTGTTCTAGGTTCAAACCCCACTACTGGAGAGGAAAAAGAAGAAAAAAAAAAAATTGGAACCAGGGAGCCACAGCAGGATTTTGAACAGAGGACTGATGTGAGCTGCTTCAGGGCTCCCCCTAGCTACTGTGATGGGAAGAGAACGGGAACAGCGAGAATCATCCTGGCAATAACCTGGGAAAGAGGTGGCAGGCTTGGTGAGATGGTGAGAAGTGGCCTAATTTGGCACAGATTGGACTCTCACATGTGGACGAGTTTTGGTGTGGTTGACAGTGAACAACTTCAACCCAAGGCTGACATCTTTGGCCTTCCGACACTCATCAGGGCCACCAAGTGCTCCAGCAGTACACGTGCCCTGAGAAATGGGGGGCCCCAGGACGGGCTGGGTGGAGACCCTACAGATACGCTGGGCAGGCAGTCGGAATGCATGGTGTCTGTCAGGCAGTGGACAAACGGGTAAGCGGCACCACAGTGCAGGCTGAAGGGTGATTTTGTGAGCCAGGCTTCTCCCTCCTTACTCCTCACCATCTTTGCCCCTGGTGAGCTGCTGCATAGGGTTTTGTTTTTGTTTTTGTCTTTTTCCCAGCACTGGGGGTTGAATCCAAGACCTTCTAAGTGAGCTATATCCCCAGCCCTTTTTGAGATAAAATTCTCGCTGAGTTGCCCAGATGGGACTCAAACTTGCCTCCCCTAGTGCTGGGATTACAGGCATGTGGCACCCACACCTGACTTCTTTGGAGCAGTGGGGGGGGTTCGGGGGGGTTAGTCTCACTAAGTTACTAAATTGCCCAGGCTGAGCTAGAACTTGTGATCCTCCTGCCTCAGCTTCCCAGAGCATTAGGGTTACAGGCATGTCCCACCAGATTCGGCTTTATTCTTTTTTCTTCATGTATGGCTTCTAACCTTATTAGGGACACCATAATGCTGTCTTTCTTTGAAAGGGTGTAGATAATACATAGGATTTTCAGCGAGATGGGGAAAAGCTGTAGAGAGAGGGAAGGTGTTTTTAAGAATTTGGCATGGAAAGAGAAGTACACTTTAATCCTCTCCTAGGCTCAACCAAATTCCACTCTGATGTGCTTAAGAGCAAAGCTTTGGAATCAGCCAGACCCCAGGCAGCGTGGAACGCTTTGGCACGCTTTGGCACCACGGTGAGCCCAGAGTTAAATCCTGTCCCAGGACAATGCCTGTGACTGACTGAGCCATCAGCACACCCTTAGGCCAGGCCCTTCCCTCCCTTCCACCCCATGGAATCCTGTTCGGTTGGTCGCTTCTTTGGAAAGGATCCATGAGATGGGTTCACAAATCATACCCAAAGGAGGAAGAAGACAAATGACTGCCTGTCCCCTGGGAGCTGGGGAGGGCGATGCAGCCCACATCCAGGCTCTGCAGGGAGGAGGCAGAGGCAGATAATCCAGCCTGGCAGCTCTAGACCCCGCGCTGGCAGGCAATGTGGGCAGCTCTTGGGAGGTTTCCTAAAGGATGGGAGGGTGGAGCTGTGGGGAGAGAGGGTTTTAGGGCTGGGGAAAGGATTTGCTCTTAGACCAGGCACAGGCAGACTTCCCTCCCCTCCCCCCAACAGTCCAGGGCAGAGACTGCCTCCTCCCAGCTAGAACTGATTCTCTGGGGCTCCTGGGAACCTACCCCAGGGGGTCAGGGAGTTTATGAGGAGACCTGGCCCACAGAGACCACAATGCCCACAAACAGTGAAACGTGCTCCTGGCCCTGGGATGCCTGTCGCTAGCCAGTTTAGATTGGCTCTGTGGGAAGGTTGACTAAGCAACAACCTACTTCACCTGGAAACCTGGCATTCACGGTGCCTGAGCTTGGGGATTTAGAAAGTGCAAGACCGTGCCAGGGAGGCAGCTGTGAAATCCAAGAACTGCGCTGGCTTCTTTGATCCCCTGGGGACATGTCCCTCCGGATCCCCAAGTTCCAAAGCTCCTGCCTTAGAGGTTGGCAGTGGAGTCACAGGCGGGGGAGGCTGGAGACTTTATCAGGGCAACGTGCATCCTGAGCAACTTGGAAACGTATTGCCCAGGTGGGGATCCTTTGTGAATCCAGGCAGGCTGGGGACCCTGGTGGGCGGGATAGGGTCTGGGTACTGGGTAGGGGAAGGTGGGGAGACTGTTCATTCTCTTTTCTTTGACAGCTGACACTTTCCAGAGCTGGTGACTGCAGGGGAAAGGAAATCAGAGCTTCCCACCTCACACATCTTTTTCCCATTTTGTTCCTGCTGCCCAGAGAAAGCCATTAGGTCTAGGTCAGTCTGGGGCCTTCCCGCCCACCCATCTCCCTACCCCTGCTAGAAGGAAGGGTGGGCTGGGGTCATGGGAAGGACAAGGCCCTAGGCTGCTAAGGGGCCCGACTCTGAACTCTTGCATCCCTTCTTATCCCTGCTGCTCAGGATGGTACGATTAGGTCTAGGGCCCAGAATCTGGTCCTGGGGCCCACCTTTATTCTGATTGCCCTGCACCTCTGTCTCCAGGGAGTCTGGCCCGCTGGCCTCAAGGACTGGGTCTGCTCTGCAGCAGGAACAGCCTGGATTAGGGAAGCTGGTCCTTAATCCCAACACCTGGGACTCCAGCCTGCTACCTGGAGCCACCAGGACAGCTTGTTTCCATAGGCCCTCGGCAGCAGGACTGGGTGGGGGATAAGCTACTGGTTCTCATTGCCTGCAGAGAGCAGCTACACTGGGGGCTTAAGAGGAAAATGGGAGCCCCACGAGTCCTGGAGAGCTACTCCTGTCTTTCCTCTTCAATCCCAGAATCTGGTTATCTGGGCCTGTGCCCACCAGCCTGCAGCCTCCTCCTCCACCTCTGCTTCCTCCAGAAACTCCCTGTCATTTCAGTGGGTGTGGGAGGTGGGTGCGTGGGGGTCTCCAGACCCCAATCTTCTTTCATTTCTCATCTCAGAGGGTGGGAGAGGAGGCATCAGGGAGGCACCCTGTGATCTCTGGGCCCAGCGCCCTGGGCCAGCATGGCAGGGTGGAGGCTGGCCTGCAGGCTGTGCGTCTTTTCCAGGGAAGCCCACTTTCCCTATCTGCCACAAAAACCCAGGAGTGCAGCCTGCCACGCTTGGCTTAACTGTAGGCTCATACCTCCTGCCCTGGGTTGCCAGGGGTTAAGGAACTGGTGCAGAGACGTGCTGGGAGAGGCAGAGGGTCTGATCCTGAGACCTGGATTATAAAACCAGCAGAGTTTAACTATAGGTCACCATCTCCATCCAGGGGACTCAAGATTCAGTCCAGACATGTCCTCAGCCAGTGCACCCCCCTCCTCCCTCTCCCCTCCCTTGGCGCAGTGGCCCAGCCCAGCCCTGAGGAAAGCGTTGGCAGCTGGGGCTGGGAACGAGGTGGCAGAGCCAAGAACAACAGAGGTGCCGCCTGGGTGCTATGTAGACCCTCCGACCTGACTGAGAGCCTCCCTCTGCAGTGGGCCTTCTCCTCCTAGCCTGCGGCGCCCACTCTACTGGGCCACGCTGCCTCCCTTTGCTAGGCCCGGGCTAGCCCTGGAAGGGGCTGTCATTCCTGTCATCACTTCCCTCAGGTCACTTGCGATCCTCTGCCCCCATCCTGCTAATCCTAGGGTCTCTCCCCTGAACACAAATGTTCCCAGGAAGGAGCTGATCCTGTCTCCCTTCCCGTACTTTCCCTTGCTTGAAGCTCTTCTTGGTCTAACTCCCATCCATCCTGCCACAATGGCAATTTCCCCTGGGTGAATCAGAGACTGGCCTTACCACATTTCAGAAGGGCTGGGTCCCTGAAGCCAGGGAGACAGGAACAAATGCAGCCCTTCTTTCTGCACTGAGGATGGGAACCGGCCGGAGGAAGGCTGGATACTGGAGTCGGCTCTGTGCTGAGTGGAGTTGGAGAGCTCAGGGTGGCCGGGGGACACAAAGGTCTTACCCCACTAGCTCCCAGCCCTACCTCCTGTAGAAGTCCTGCCTTCTTTGCTGGCCCTCTCTGCTGTGTGGCAGAGTCCCAGGTGTCCAGCCCCACCTGGGTTTAATTTCTACCTGAGTCCCAGCCAACCAAGCCTCTGCCCCAGCAGATGCAGTAACACTGATGGGGCGAGGGAGGCTCTGCACAGTGCTGATGTTGGCCAGAGAAGCTTCGGGTGGGGGGCACTTTATGACGCTCCCTTACTTCCTGCCCCATCAACCCTTCCCTCCCCAGGGCTGGACTGGGTGGTACCTCCCACCCCACCCTGGCCTCAAGGCAGTGATGGACAGGGGTGGGGCTGTCTCCTCTTTCAAGCCCCACATCCTTTAATTGTGCACACAGTGGCCATCCACACTCACTCATCTGGAAGTTGTCCCTGCTCATCTCCATTCCTGCTGGTGCAGAACCAACCACACCACAATGGACAAATCCCCAGAGTGTTCCTTCCTAACCTTCTCAAGCTGGTCTGTGTCCTCCCCACTCCGCGCCTCTTCTGCCTCTGTTCCCCAGGTTTCCGCACCAACTTTGAACCCTCCCCCCACTCAAGTCTCCAAATTCCTGGAGGAGGCCCAAGAGGACTACGATTAAAGCCCCTAGAAAGGGGGAAAGGGTCGCCTCAGGCAGATCTGCAGCAGATATGGTCATAATTAAAAGAGCAGCAACACTGGGAAATTCCTTCTCCCTAGTGATCCCAGCGGGAAATTAAAGCCAGTTGTTTGTGACTAAGTGGCGGATGCAGGCTAAAGCTCCTCCCCTTGGCCTCACTCCTGCCCCTTGACCCTAGGGTCCCCATCCATCTCGCAAAGCCCCCTCCCAGTCCCCCAGCCCTCTCACCTCCCACCCCCTGTGTCCCCCAATTCCCTTCCCCAGCATCTCCCCTAAGGACCACCTCACAAGCCTGCTGCTCCCCTGGGGTGCCAGGGCTGCTAGAGACTGAGACCTCTAGCTCCAGCTAGTCAGCACCCTCTCCAGACCTTCTACCCTCCTCCCTTAGCCAGAGTTGGGGTGCTGGAGCTGGAGCTCAGGTCTGGAGTTGCCAAACCGCAAACACTCACATCTGGAAAGAATTCCCTCTCAGCTCAACTTCCCTTTGTCTTACTTATGTCTCTTTGGAACTCCTGGCCAGTTGGCTGGTGGGGGAGTGGGGCAGTGCAGAGAAGGTTGGAGGCCCAGGCCACCCAGCCCCCATCCCAGGATGCCCCCACCTGACTCTACCCTCCCCAGTATTCTCAGCCAAGCCACCTGCAGGAGCATCCAGGGACCAGATCACATCAGAGAGGGCTTAACACCCTGAGTCACAGGCTCCCCGTGGGGAGGGCCTGCAAGGTCCTTTTTTCCTGAAACAGGGATGGATGCCCACTGATCAGGACACCCCCACTGGGGGTTCGAGGGGGCTGGAGCAAAGCACAGATGGACATAATAACCTCAGTAGAAGGCATAGGGTGTAGCAGGAGTCTGGTTTCTGCCTTGTTTCCTCCTCCCTCATCCCTTTGGCCAGGAGCCCGATTTCACTGTCAGATCATAATCCCTTCCCTTTACCTACAGCGATGCAGAGCGGGGAGGATGGGGGAGGAGCTCAGAGCCCCGGGCCCTAAGGCTCCCCAGGCCAGGCTTCCTTCCTCCACCTCTGCTCCTGTCCTTCCCCAGAGACCCCTCGATCTGCCACCCTCTTTCTTCCAGAAGCCTACAAATCAGCTTTCCCACACAAAGGCTGGACCC
>PVJO010033058.1:0-12502 GCA_004026905.1 Hystrix cristata | reverse complement strand
AAAAAAAAAAAATAAAAAATAAAAACCTCGAGAAGATAATGGAAGATAGAATGTAACAAATCATTAAAAAGATCATATATCATGACTGTTGGATCCATTCCCACAATGGTTAAATATACAGAAATTAATACTGTAACACATAAAACAAACAGAAGCAAAATCAACAAACATATGATCATCTCAATAGACATAGAAAAAGCCTTTGACAACATCCTGCATCCACAGGTGATAAAAACCCTGAAGGAGATAGGCATAGAAGGCCCCGCACTCAATTGGATAAAGGTCATTTCTGTCAATGCTACTGCCAACATCACGGATGTTGGGAAAGCTGAAAATTTCGTGCTAAAATCAGGAACAAGACAAGGATGTCCACTATCACCACTCTTACTCAAAATACTACTCAAAATATTAGCCAAATCAATCAAGAAAGGGAAAAAACCTAGATACATATAAGAAAGGAAGAAGTCAAACCTTCATTGTTCACAGATAACATAAAAGACCCCCAAAATTCTACCAACAGAACCTAAAACTAATAAACAAATTTGCCAAACTAGCAGGATACAAAATCAACACACAAAAATCAATAAAGTTCCTCCACATCAAAAATGAACACCTTTGAGAAAGAAATCAAGAAAACAATACAATTCATATTAAGTTCAAAAACTCAAAACTGAGAAATTAATCTAGCCAAAGAAATGAAAGACCTATATAAGGAAAACTATAGTTATGTGGAAAAGGAGATTGGAGAGGGCACCAATAAATGGAAAGATAACCCTATTCCTGGATAGGAAGACCCAATATTGTCAAAATGGTAATACTGTGAAAAATGATACATAGATTTCGTGCAGTCCTAATTAAAAAATACCAATGGCATTCTTCAAAAGAACTAGAAAGAGTAGCTCTAAAATTTATATTGAACCAGAAGAGACCCAGAATACCAAAAGCAATCCTGGGCAACAAGAGAAAAGTAGGCGATATCAAACTCTTAGATTTCAAGTTATATTAAAAAGGTATAATGATAAAACCAGCATGCTATTGGCATAAATGTAGGCATGTGGTGCTACAGAAGAGAACAGAACATGAAGAAATATCTTCAGGCACAATCAGCCATCTGATTTTTGACAGTGTGGTCCAAAGCACATATGCTGGGGAAAAGATAGCTTCCTTAACAAATGGTGCTGGGAAAACTGGTTACCTACCCGCAGACTGAATCTTGACCTGTACCTCTCTCACCGTGCACTAAAATAAAATAAAAGTCAACCAAAGATCTAGATATTACACAAAAACACTTAGTCTTCTGGAAGATAAAATAGGTAAAACTCTTCAAGACGCAGGCAGACGCAAGGACTCTCTGAAACCCAATTGCATAAGAAACAGCCCAAAAAATCAACAAATTGGATTATTTCAAATTGAAAACCTTCTGTACAGCAAAGAAAACAACCAACAGAGTAAAGACACAAAGTACAGAATGGGAAAAAAATTTTGCAACAACTCCTTGGACAGGTAACTAATATCTAGAATATATGTAAGAAACAAAAATATTACACCCCCCAAAATAAAAGACTCAATTAAAAATGGACAACTGAAATGAATGGACATCTCACAAAGAAATATAAAAGAAGAATAATTAAATTAAAATATGTTCAACAATTTTCCATCAGAAAAATGCAAATTTAAACAACACTGAGATTCCATCCACTCCACAAAGAGTCAATGTCATCAAGAAGTCAAAAAATAACAAATCCTGGTAGGGCTGTGGGGGGAGAGGGAAGCAAACCTTCTAAACCTTTGGTGGCCAAGAAACTTGGACAATTACTAGAAATCAGTATGGCGCTTCCTCAAAACACTAAAATTAGTAATCCCATTAACCTCACTGTTCCCCCTCCAGTATCTTTCCACAAAAGTTAAAGATAGCATATTATGATGCTTGCATACCCATGATTATAGCAGCACAACTCATAATACGTAGCTCTTGGAAACAGCCAATAGGTCCATCAATAGATGAATGGATTAAGAAAATCTGATATACACATACACAATGGAGTAATATTCAGCCACAAAGAAGGATGAATTGGAATCATTTGTAGAAAAATGGATACACCTGGAGACCATAATACTAAGTCAAATTAATCAGACACAAATGGTTAAATAACACATAGTTTCTCTTATATATAAGAAACTCAAGTATAAATAATTTAAAGAGTAAAATAAAACTTAGAAAAGAGAAAACATGGATATAATCCTTTTGCAGATGAGAGTGGAACATAGAGATAAAGGGAGAGGGGAGATAAAGGTAATCTTGAATTAAATAAGATTTCTTATATATGCAGTTATCAACGCCCCTAAAGAATATATTCACTACATTCCATGAACATTTACTAATGAAAAAAAAACAAGAATACACACTAAAAGAACAATGCTGTGGAGCCGGACGTGGTGGTGCATCCCTGTAATCCCAGCACTAGGGAGGCTGAGGCAGGAGGATCGCCATGAGTTCAAGGCCAGCCTGGGCTACACAGTGAGCTAAAAAAAAACTAAATAAATAAATACATAAATAAATAAAAAAGAACAATGCTGTGCCAGTCGGCATATGGAAGCCTGGTGATGAGGCCAGGATAATATTTTTTGAGTGATGGAATATAGAAAACACAAGTTTACTCAGATCAGAGTACAAATAAGCAGGTAAGTTTCTTGAAAGCAGATAAGTTTCTAAGCGACAAGTGACAGTTTGGGAGCTTGGAGTTTTTCTACAGGGTAGTATGTGAGAAAAGGCTACTGCGTTCCCAAGTACAGGTATCTTAGTAATATGTTTTCCATATCATCTCGTTCCTTGTTGAACTTCCAAGAACAGAACCATTGTAACTAAAGTTGCACATAAAATATAAATATTAAAAAGGTAATTTACTTTGGTCTCAGTAAATCCCCTTCACAACAGCTTCTTGGTAACAGAGAAAACCTTGTACGCTTCACTGTAGGTCAACAAAGCACTCTTTCAAAAGTTGAAGCACATACCTCAGATTCGATAGCATTTCTTTCTCCACTGTTTTCCAACCAAGTAGAAAGCCGCTCTTCGTTTTTACTCGATAGGAGATGTTGTGAAAGCTTAACACAGGTCCTTCGGTACCCGGCTTCAGGTCACTGGGGATCGTCCCGGGGAGGCCTGTGTTGTGTGTTTGTAACATTGGGATGCAAGAATTGTCATTTCTGGAACCCATCTGGAGAGTTTCTGCCTCGCTGTAGGCTGTAGAGGGAAGAGCATTAGTTAGATGACAGTCCCACTACATTTGATTGCAAACTATAGGTAATACATTCAAATCACTACGTCTCAAACTACACTGTAATGAGTAAGGTCCTTAGCACTAAGCACCCTACAGAACTTTAGTACTGATAATGGCAGACAAATGTATCGCTGAATGCATACAGTCCTATTGTCATATTCCTAAGACATAATTGGACCTAATAATTAAACAGAATAGAAATGTTACTCAAAATTTATGAAGGATGAAAAAGATTGGTGAGAGTTACACTAATCTGCTTGAAAAGCTTATTATGATACAGCTTCTATTCAGGGGAAGACTACATGATCATCACCATACCTCCCGCATTTTATCATCATTTGGGAGTTTATGACATTGTTAGTACCAAAAGGGATGTAGCGAGTCCTTTAGCAACAGGAGCAACTTCTCTGAATTTACACATCCTACTCTCGTATCTGTGGGTATTACATGCCTTCAGTCAGCTAAGAAGATAAACTCCAAAATGATTTTCAAGGGTACAATCATTTCCTTCATTGGAAAATACAGTTAATATCGAAAAAGATATAAAAATAAAATTAAAATGATCAGGAGAATCAAGCCAATAAAGAGCATAAGGATTTAAAGCAAAAACTGAATCTTATTTTAAAAAGTTTTCAATGTTTCATTAAACAAGATACAAAAGGCCCCTTAAAGAGAATGATTCACACTAAACATTAGATGAACTGAGCTAGTGGAATAGGCTTGAAATGTAACCTGCAGTAAACTGGTTTTCATTTTTAAAAGTTGAAGTTATCCATGAAGTACTTTTTCTCTACCTATGTGTGTTTGACCAGCAGCCTCAACCAAATCATGTTCAGGACAACAATCATAGAGGAGCAGGCGAAACATAAGCAGCAGCTGTGGGAAGAGCTCTCTGAGGAGAGAAACCAACGCTGCCAGAACTTGAAGAACCAAAATCCTGGAAAGAAAGGACCAGCGCTGAACCCAGCCCAGCACCTTGCGCTTTCCTCTCCAGGTATTTGCACAGGCAAATTGTACCTGCGTGGGGAAGATTTCAGGAAAACCAAGCAGAAAGAAGCTGCTAGAGGGGTCCTCCTGAATGCTGTAAAATAGCTGAGCAAACTACTCAGCAGTCTCTCCACCAGGGAGACAAAATTTGAATTTACAGCCCGATCAAAGATTAACAGTCCTGGGAACTCCAGGCTTTGGAAATCTGAAAGCCTATGGCCCGGGAATGCGGGCAGACTGCAAAGAGACCCACCTCTGCTTCATCAAGGTATCTGCCCAGTCTCTGGGAAAAGAAAGTTAATCCGCTCTCAAGGACAATATTGTTATCTAAATTTTCAATTTAAAACTACACTGCATGGCAGAAAACAAGTAGTAAATTTCAAAAAATGAAGACAGAGAAGTAGATGACATAGTAATCCAGACAGCAGTTATCAAATGGTGACATTAAGGAAACTGACCAATATGTTCACGAAAACGAAAGAAAACATAGATTATCACCAAAGAAGCAGATTTTTTTTTAAACAATAAAAATTAAAAATTAAATCCATGGGTTTAGCAGTTTACACAGATAAGGAAACAGAATTAGTAAACCTGATGAATAGTACGCAGAAAACATCCAGGAAGAAAATTGAAGCTGGGTATGTTGGCGCACACCTGTGATGCTAGTACTCAGGAGGCTGAGGCAGGTTTGCCACGAGTCCAAGCCAGCCTGATTTCCGAGTGAGTACAGCACCAGGTTAAACTACACAGTGAAACTCTGCCTCAAAAAAAAAAAAGTACTTTTTTAAGTGATTGAAATTCTGACCTTGATAAACAAATTCAGAAAAAAATAAAAAGTTCCAGAAGAAAAAATAACAACATGAAGAAGCATAAGCAAATAAAGGACACGAAGAAATGGGTCTGGCACATGTGCAGTTGGAGACCAGAGAGAGGAGTAAAGTACAGTCGAATTACTAGTTAAAGAAACACTGGCCAAATATTGTCCAAAACTGATGAAAGTATGACGCCATGGATTAATCAAACTACAAATACAAACCCAGAAAGTTCAGGGGTAACACTTGCAAAAAGAGTATAACCGAACTGCCAAAAAATGATCTCTGAGTAACTGTTTCTATCATTTAAAACACTCAACTCATTTTGGAAACTGGAAATGTAGGAAGTCATTTAAAGGCTGGCACCTAAGAAATTCAAGGTAAATACCTGAATTTTAACATGAGGTCCCTATGAATGGTAAAAATTACCCAAAATTCCCTTCTGCAGAAGCAGTTAAAAAGAGAAGACACAAGTACCATAGGAAGTTCACATATTTACCTTTAAAAACCTTGTGAGCCACCTCCCCAGGTCTTCAGAAAACAAATACAGATTTTCTTCCTTTAACGACCTTCCCGTTTAACAACTGTTTGGACTTATGACCAGCCCCTTGGACTTATGACCCACCTTTTCTTTTTTGGACAGCTCTGTAAATCATGTTTATAGACCCTAGATATCTTTTTTTGTGTAGTATGCCTTGTTTATACAGTAGTGTAATTTGTACTGATTTTATGGTGCAGCATTAGAGTTTCATGTTCTGTTACACATTATAATACTACATGGAAGTTATACAAATAAAAGCAAAGTCATCAGTTGGAGTTTCCTTTAATCATTTTTTTTTGCTCTGAATATCATAAGGCACATACTATATACAATTCCCCATTTCGCAACCAATTCATTTAACAAACTGGTCGCAGGAACAGAACTCAGTCATCAAACTAGGAATGTCTGCAAAGCCACTTCCAACACCCGTCATCTCCTCTCCTGCTGTCATGCCCATGTGACGTCCTCTTTTCCCAAGACTTAATAAGAGGATCAGGGAACATACTGTTTTACCTTAAAGGGGTTATTGACTCAAGATGGAAAGGAGATATTTGTGAAGTTCCCTGCTAATGAAAAGTAACAAATGGAACTCAAGTACAGAAGGAAATTCACCCCTGCTTGTGCAAGACAGTGGGCTACAACTTCCAGATACAGTAATACCACTAGCAGGAGTGTGCAGAGTTCACCTTTCCTATGACTGGATTACATTTGGAATTCACACTGCGGAGGACTTCAACTTCCTCCTCGGGGTTCAAACATCTTCCTCGGAGGGATTTAGGAACTCATGAGCCACAAACCAGGTGACTAGAGAGATCTAACCACATATAACATACTGCTGAAGTGTGGTATATCAAAAAAAGGAAGCAATGAAGGAAGTAAAGAAGGAAGGAAGGAAAAAGGCAAACATGCAAACAAACTTTATTTCAAATACCAACACAGAACAATGTGTTTCCCTAAGATGAAACAAAATATGCAGTAAGGATTTAAAAAAATGAAGCAAACACATCTCAGTACCATACAACATAGAATACCCGATGCCTTTCTAATACAGTACTCTGCACTCAAGTGACTCATAGAAAGTAGCGTTTTTCAGGACACATTACTCTTTCCCTGTGGCAGCAGCTTTCTGGGACACTTGGAGTGCTCTCACTGGATTAGGAGCATGTTTTTAAATAAAGAAAAACACTCACATTACCTGTAGATTTCTCTGTGACAAAAATAGAAACAAAGTTTTTGTAAATAGGGAGGGAGGAGGGAGTGAGGGGAGGGGAATGGGAAAAAAAGAAGCAACAAGATATATCATATAAAGGAACAAATCCCCTAAGATGAATGTTATCACTATATACATCTAAAATGTACCATTAAAATAAAATTTAAAAAAAAAATCTGCCTCCTACCCAGTTGCTGCTTCTTGTTTTTCAGAGTCCTGATAATGCTAACTGGCTTCTTCTCAGCATCCAGGTCCCAACCCACTGCACGGACCTCAAGTCCACAGACAAAAGCTTCCAGGGGACCTCACAGCCCACCTGCACCCAGCCAGCTCATGATTTCTGGCTAATTCTAAATCTGGTCAACTTGAAAAATTCTTCTGAACAAGATCTTAGGGCTCCTTTTTCTCTTCCCAGCTGTGGTGTTTCTGGGACTCCACTTCTATTGCCCTCTTTTCTCTTCTTGTATTCTAACTGCTGAGGTCACACTTTTACTTTTTTGAAAACATTTAAACATTTCCCTTCACTATATACTTACATACGTATTATACTAATAATCTGCAATAAAAATTTACTTTTTACCATAAAATTAATTGTACACCTATCTAAAATCAGAGTGCCAAACTCAAGTTTTCTACAAGAAAACTGCACAAGTAAGGAAAGTACACAGAAAATTTTAACTCCCAAAACAGTTATAACTACTGCACATTTAGGTAGACAAGAGAGAAACCTTCACTTGTTTTTTTCTTAGCAATGATTCCAATAAATGGAGATTCGGCCTCTGCCTCATAAGTACAGGGCTCCTGAGTAAGCACAAACTTCTATTTATTTTTTCTGTTACTACTGCAAATTGAACCCAGAGACTTCACACTGAGCTACATGATGAGATCTCTTTTATTTTTTATTTTGAACACTGTCTTGATATGTTTCTCTGAGTACTAGAATTACAAGTGCGTTCCAGCATGCTTAGCAAGCACACACTCTCTAAACAATTTCCTTTATTAATGCCAGAAGATTACAATCTTGTTGGGCATGGTAGTGCTCGTGCCTAATCTCACCACTCTGGAGACTGGAGTAGAATGATCATTAGTTGAAGGCTGGCACCATCTTCATAGTTAGACTCTGTCTCCAAAGTGCAGGAAGAGACAGAGAACAAGAGGGGTACAGAGAGGAACATGAACAGGGAAAAAGAAAGGAAGACAGAGCATGAAAAAGAGAGGGAGAGTGAGAGAGAAAGGGAGAAGGCGAGAAAGGGTGAGAGGGAGATTACAATTCCAAGAAGCACCTAAAATTTTATTACCAGGTGGTTGTATTGAACGTAAAATGGAAAAAAGGAACACAAAATATAAATTCTAACTTCCAAATATTATCCCTTATATATAATCTTCTGTCAATCAGCGATTTTCACGGTGTTTCTCATGTGACAGATCTACCTTGGTGCACCTAGTCTCTGCTCTCAATCCCAGCCCTGCTCATTCATGTAGATTTGGAGTCAGTCCAATCACTGAGGTGCTCCAGGACCCCGCCTAACTGTACCCATAATCCAGAGGTCACAGCATGGCGCTGGACAGATAGAACAGACTCCATCGTGATGAAGTGCATGCTCAATGAGAAGACTGGAGGCCTCACACATACAAGTAACCTTATTTGACGGCAAAGGACAAACTCCTGTGCCCTTAGCCTGCTACTCATCAAAAGCATGCTTTACATTTTCTCCTGCTGCCATCAGACTTAAAGGTAGTTTTTGCTGAAATGCTGTAACTCGTAAGTTGGGCCTACATAGATCATGACAAAACAAAGACTGATTTTCATTTAGTAAGACTCTGGGTCAAATCCTTCGTGATATTAAGTACAGAAATAGACTTTGCATGTGTGTGTTATTTTAACACAGTGTGATGCAAAAAAGAACATTTTAAGGGAACATGTTAATGCCCAGGCCTAGAAGAAAGACACCTAACATTTTCTTTTACTATGAATATGTATGTTTTTAGGAAATCTGAAAAGGTTTTCATTTCTATTATTATGCAAGAAAACAAAACATGCAACATTACAAAAATTCATAGATTTGCAACCTAACTTTTCGGTCTTTTTTGCATTGTTTAAACTTTTAAAATATTCATTAGAGGGGCTGGGGATTTAGCTCAGTGATTAGACTGCTTGCCTTGTAAGCACAAGGCCCTGAGTTCGATCCTCGGCACCACAAAAAAAAAAAAAAGAATTTGTGTTAAAATATTCATTAGAATTATAATAAGATGATTAATTTGTATAATTATTAAACTCAACTATCCACCAAAAATACAAACAGGAAATCAATAACTGTGTAGTAAAACAACCAAACTTAAGGACAAATTTCAGGTTCGGAGGATAAGAAAATATAATTAATGGCTAATCTCTTCAAAATACTAACGTCAACAAATTTATCCTTCAACTGTGGTAGCTTTCCTGCTGAGTAAGTTTTGCTGATCCTACATCAACTATATTTATCTTTACACGTTTGCAGAAAAGCAGGATCCTAACCTTACCAACTGGTCCGGACCATGAGCAGCTGCAGGCGGCCTGAGCATTTCATGGGGGTGGGGGGGCACTCTGAGTTCTCAGTTTCTGTTCTGTCCTCACTTTGTTTCAAAGGAGCCTGTGAGGGGCTACAGACTGTCAGGTCTACTGAGCAGAGCGCTGATTTCTAACAAAAAGTACACACAAACCCCCTGACACTTCCCCCCACGCTCAGCCCAAATGTGCTCACCCGGCCCAGCAGCGGTTCGGGTCGCCCGGGGCTCGGTCCCCGCGGAGGGCTCAGAGGCAGAGTCAGTCTCACTGATGGGGGGAGAGTTGAGAGGAGACAGGAAACTTCCCAACAGTGGAACCTGAAGAACAGTTCCCACTTATCCAGAGGAAGCATCTGCACTGTGCCGGCAGCGCTAATGCTTCTGCTTGAGGCAGGATGAGACAGACTCTCGGTCCATCTGATCCTCAGGCCTCAGTTTCCCAAGCAGTTCAGACACAGGCGCGCCCGACCGGCTCCCCCAGCTTCGTGCCCCCCCCAGCACCTTCCCGCGCACCCCGCTCCCCTCCGGGCCGCCTCCCCCTCCATCTCGCCTTCTCCCACAGCCCCTTCCCGGCCGGGCGCTCACCGCGGGCGGCGGGACGCAGCGCGGGGGTCGCAGACGTGGGTTCCTCCGCTGCTGGCTACGACCTAAAACTCGCAAACCAGCCGGTCCGGGGTCTAGGCGGGGGCGGAAGGCGTGGCGCCGCCTGCCGGGCTGAGATAAGCGCCTGGGCCGAGGGTGGGGTCCCGGGGAGACTATCCCGGGCGGGCAGGCCCTGAGAGGGAAGATCTGCCCTAAATGTGGGCAGCACCATCCAACTGGCAGGAGCCCAGACAGAAGAAAAGCAGAAGAGAAAGCCTGCCAGGGCAAGCTCCACTCTCTGCTTCCAGGCTGGCAGGAGCTGAGTGGCTTTCCTCCCCCGGCCCCTTCTCCCGGGATGTCCAGCATCCCTGCTGGGCCAGAAGCAACAGAGTCAAGAGACCACAGACTGACATCTCGGAAACTGTGAGCCAAAACACAGCTCTCCTCCTCTGAGTTGTTTTTCATTCGTCGGTATTGGAAAGCAACTAACAGTTCTGCAGAGATAAACACATGCAAAGGAGCAAGATTAATACGTGTTGACTCTGAGTGGAAGGCATTTCAAACAATGCTTGTCCTAGAAGACATACTTAAGTTTGTAAGGCTCCTGCAGACAGTCTTCTGTAAACAACCTCATGGAGTCACTGAACTGTTTCCAATTTTACCTGGTTTCTGCCTTTTGCATACTTCTTTGGGGCTGTCGCTGTGTTTCAGAACCGAGGTTCCTTGGTTCTGCTGGATTCAGTACTTCAGCGTCCCTTATTACGGTTTTACAGTGAGTTGCTCTCCTCTGTTACTGTGACTAGGTTCCCACGCTGAGAACAACCAAAATGAAGCCTCATCATCTCATTTCAGGGGTCATGTGCTGTGGCCATGTCTTGTCCAGGAATTTCATTAGAGGAGCAATGGATAAGAATTTTCATTAGCCTTGGTTAGCACAAGGTCATAGAGTCATATGGGTTTCCCCAGTCACCTAGTTGTTTGAGGGACATGAAATGGCAAGGAGGAGGAGGAAGTCCTATTAGTAAAGGGGAAATATTGACTAATTGATGAAAAACTTACTGTATTTCAGCTCAGGGTGGAAATAAATAAGAGGATAAGAGACTAGAATGTATAACTTATACTGAATGGGAAATTAGAAGAAAAAACACTATCTAACACTTACAGGCATATTGGTTTTGGCATGTTAATCAACTCCAGAGAATACTGCTTGTCTCTGAATATTGCATAACTGAGTTTCTAACTCCTATATTGTAACTACTATTTATTTATTTAACAGTCCTTGAATTTGAACCCAGAGCCTCATGAATGCTAGAAAAGCACTCTACCACTGAGTTACGCTTCTGGCCCTTACGTGGTAGAGTGCTCACCTAGAATGTGCAATACCCTGGCTTCTATCTCAGCAATAAAACAAACAAAAACCCAATAAACTTGTTCTGATGAAAACAAGCAAGAAAAGACTCTTTCCATAAATCAGTAGTATTCATTGGGCCCCAATAGATGATTTTAATTTTAGTGTCATGGCATTAAAAATTGGAGGGAGAAAAAGAAAGGGGACACGGCATTTTCTGTTTAAGGTGTCTTCTCTTCTCCAGTGTTCAGTAGTGAGCAACATCATCCCAATTATAGGGCCCTTGACTGTAAAGAGAAATTACTTACTTTGCTGTGACAAAGACTATGAGCAGAAACTTTGCATGTTTTTAGAAATAATAAGATAAAACTTGAAGACATAATCGTGACAATTTAGAACTATTTACCTGGCCCCTCCCCACAGCCTGTGTTACAGGCTTTGCAGCATAATGAATCTGTGGAACAAAACTTCTGTCAAGAATCAGTGTGACAGAACTTACTGGCTGTCCCAACTGTGTAAGGTAAGTGTGTTCATTATCATAACGAATATGCTCACCACAGTGTAGTAAAGTGTGATGTAGAAAGGCCCTGGGCTTAGAGCTGATACCAACCCAAGGAAACAAACCTTTCTGACTACAAGTTTTCCAACCTGTAAAATTCACTAATACACGGGGAGCAGCTGTACCTGCATGTACTACAAAGTTAAATGCTAACCTGCCATACTAGTATACATTCAACATTGTATCGAGGATGGAGAAATGGTTTGGGGATCCTTTTGCAAGAAAGATCTTTTTGATGTTTGCATTGTGGATTTGAGTTCCTATTTTTCAGTGTCTGAGTTTGAAACGAGCTGTTTTGATAGTTTAGCAAGGTCTTATGGTCTCTAACCACATGAATTATATAATGACTCTGAGCCCTACTGGAGCACAGTAGTAAGAGCTAGAAGGACGGAAATAACATAAAAGAAGTGAACATGCCCCCGTGAGGGTCCTGACTCCTTTCTCTACCTCACACCTTTGGGAGACATCATGAAATCAAAGGCTGCTCATGTGCACGAACACAAAATATGTGCTAACTCTAACGATTTCTTACTTGAAGATGTCTATTACGCGAAAGCCTAAATGAGTCAGGGAAGAACCTGGACCGATCCCGGCACAAGAAACTAAACCAGGTCGCGTTCCTGCCCAAGGACACACAGCAG